>JAJJWO010000001.1:0-116316 GCA_021655895.1 Fusarium sp. NRRL 66739
ACTCCGTACTCCGTACTCCGTACTCCGTACTCCGTACTCCGTACTCCGTACTCCGTACTCCGTACTCCGTACTCTACTATGTAGCGGGAAGTATAGGTTGCAGCTAGCTTGCTAAGCTAACCCCTTCTTAAGAAGGGGTTAGCTTACTAAAGCTAAGGAATATAGCAAGCTAAAGCAATAGCTATATAAATAGACAAAGTCTATGCATAGCTTGCTAAACCGAGGTAAGCTAAAGTTATGCGTTATCTATAAACTAATTTTACTTTGTAAAGGTAGACTTACAAAAGCATGAGGTTTAGGTGGACTTGATAATCCTCATTCTAAACTAGTGTAACTTCTATTTAAATTAGCTTGTAAGACGTCAGTGTAGAATCCAGGAGTTAATCAAGGATTTCTAGAAGCCACTTTTCCTTCCACTAATTGTGAATATACAATGTATAAGAATAATCAAGCAGCTATTACACTTACTATAGAACCTATACTACTAATTAAATTTCAACCTGCAAAAGCATCAGGGTAGTCACTAATTCTTCTAGGCATTCCTTGTAAACCTAAGAAATGTTGCGTTTTATGATAGGCGTACGCATTTGGTTAAATTTTATCTTTATAACTATATATTTTACCGTTATAAGAATTTCCTTTTTCAATTAAACTTTTTAATGTATAAAAATTAACTTTAGCATATTTTAAAGCTTTTGACACACCAAGAAACTTAGCTAAAATTTCTTTAGTGTCACTCTCAAATACATAAATTGTTTGTCTAAAAGAAACATCTTTAGATACCAGTAAAAAGTCCAAATACTCACCCTTGGCTATAGCTAATCTAGCTACTTTTCCATCAATTTGGAAATATCTAGCCATTTCTCTACCAGATTTAAATTCCGCTACTCTTTCATTATCTTGATTGTAGACAACAATATGTTTACGGAGTTGACTATCCCCTGCGGGTCTTTCTTGATATTCTGCAAAATCTTCTTCAACTAAAGATTCAAAAGATAAGACAAGATTAGAATTAAAAAGATATTTATTATTAATGTAATTTAATAAAGTACTATGACTAATCTGTAATCCCTTTAAAGCTCTATTAATTGAAGAATAAACAACAGGACGCCCGTGAGGTGAAGTAATATCATATACAAAAACTAAAAAGCAATAATATTTATTATCTGCATCTTCAGGCGTATAATCTAAACCATTAGCTAATTTAAAAGTTTTAAGGAATACATTTATTCTATTATATCCTTCGGAACCTTCAGTAAATAACGATAATAATTTTTCAATTGTTGCAATAGCATTATTTAAATTATTACCTCACTGAGGATTTATTCGTGGGATTACACTTAAATTGCTATTAATAGTAGGTTTAAATTTAAGGATTGCATATTGTTCATAAACTAAGGAAGTTTGAGGTGTAGTAATATATAAAAACTCTAATTTTCAATTTAAAGCTGAAGTTTTAGATATTTCTAATTCTGAAGAAGAATGAGGTTTACGTAAACCTTTAGTTAATTTATTATATTCCTCCATTCTTCTAGATAAATTATTTGAACTACCAATATAAAAAAGGTTAGGATCATTTTTATTTATTAATATATAAACACCAGAAACTCCTAAATATTTGAACTTAATTTCTTCACATCCTTGCTCAAGAGAATCAAATTTAATAGGGAGCTTCGCGCCAATTTGATCAAGGTTATCCACGTCAAGTATATTTTTGTCAACTGAGCTGGTAGAATAGAAACGCTTAGATAAGCTTAATCTTTGTATTTTAGGACTCAAGTTATATGAACTAGATGATATAGATTTAGGTAAATCTAGTCAAGATAAAATAATGCTTATTAGTCACTATTTTACTTAGATCATATCACTACCCTTATTTAAATATAATTTTTAAATCGAGGGTACTTGGCGTTTGATCGTTGAAGCTGCTTTCTTTTTATAAAGAAAGATTGCCTGCTGATTAGACGTAAAAGGGGTGATTACGCCTGACGTCCTTCCAGCAATTTGCCAAGTTTTTCATGGGCGCCGAGACTTCGTCTATTCGAAGGTTGCTCATGCCGAAGGCTAAGCTAAAGTCTAAGATACCCGTTTTGCACTACATAATTTCTATTGTAGGCCCCCAACATTGAAAGAGGGAAGAATGTAAGATTACACATTGTGCGGACTATATCTTGATTATTTTATTTAATTAAAATAACCTCCTTCGTGTAGTCTCTGAGGATCCTACTCATAACGTGGCTTGTTATTTTGGTTTCCTGCTGATTGTCTAGATACACTTAAGATTTTTACTTATTTAATAAGTACTTAAGCTTTATGAGAGTTTCCAGCATATAGAAGGATTGGGAGGGGCTAATCAAACTAATTTTGTTTAGGGATAGATTGTATTAATCAATCTTCACCATTAAGAGTTATTCATTCATTTTTATCAATATTATTTTTTATAAGAGTTCATCTAACTTTGAAGTGTTGTCTAGCTCCGTTTATGGAAGGGAAAATCAATTCTTGACCTTGTCTATTATAACAAAAGACGAATTTGCCTCCTATACCATACTGAGGAGCTAATGAACCTTTCAATCCTTTACTTGGATGGCTATTTTCTGTATAAAAATTCTTTATACTGTCACTAATAGCTTTCTTTGTCTCAGGTGAAGTCACACTACCAAACTTAGGATGATTCTCTTTGCTTAGTATTGCTTTTAATTTAGTAATTGTGTCGATACTATGTTTGTAACCTAATGAATTGCCAGCAACAGTTAAAACATTATATTTAGGTGTATAATGATCAATTCATTTTTGTTCTAATGTTAAACAAACATCTTTTTCACAAAATTCTATAATTGCCAAAGAAAAATTATCTAAACCATATTTTTTCATAGCTCTAATTATAACTAACTTAGACGGTTTTTGTGAGTTAGTATAGTAATAATAACTAACCATTCGGCTAGTTAAATTTGTGCTACTACCTATATATAAATCATTAGTAATGTTATTTATAAACAAATAAACACCTGATTTTTTTCTTAATTCTTTATATATATTTCTTTTTTCTTTGTTAACATTTTCAAAAAATAATACAAACTCTTCAGGATCAAACTGAGAATTTCTACGCTTTGTAGAAAATCATCTATGTAATCTATCCTTCATTACAAAAGTACTTCCCTTTAGAAGAACCCCTATGAATAATAATCAGAACTGAACTTTAGCTAAGTTTAAGTTATAATTTAAACCTAATATTTTTGGTATTCAGAAGTATCATCCTGCAAACATTGCGAATACAGCACCCATACTTAATACATAGTGAAAATGAGCCACAACATAATAAGTATCATGGAAGGCTATATCAAGTGAAGCATTAGCTAACACAACACCACTTACGAATAAAATTCATTAATTTTTTAATCTCTCATAACTAAATATATAACCATTAAATATACCCCCTAATTTAGCATATTTTTTAATCGTACTGTGGTTTATATTTAAAGCTTTTTGAGCGTTTGTTACTCCTTCATATTTACACAAGAATTTTTTATTTGTGTCATACACAAATATTGCTTTTCTAATATGACTATTGTTGTTTATACTTAATATTAATTCTTCAGATTCTTTAAGAGTTCAATTAGGTATAATAGGAGTATCATCTATATTATAAGGTAAATTAGTAAAATACCATTCTCCTCTAAATATAGTTTGTTCTTTTATAACATCAACTACTGTAGAATGGTTAGATTTAATTAAATTAGCTAAAGTTGAAACAGAAGGGAAAATAATTAATAATTCTTTAAATGAATTATATACATAAACAGGGTAAGCTGATTTAGCTTCTATCATTCTTACCTTGCTTTCAGTAGAATGACTTTTATTATAAAAAGGATTATTTTCACCAGTTAAAGCTTTTGCTATTAAACCTTTAGTTATATCACTATGTACTCTATTTTTCGCTAATTGAGATAACAGTTGTTTAGTTTCTTCTGTATGTTTATAACCTAAAGAAGAATAACCTTGTTTTAATACATTGTAATAAGGCATTACGGTTGTTATATAATAAGTTTCTCTAACCGTTAAAGATTCAGGATTTACCTCTTCTAATATTAGTAGAGTAAAATTAGATTGGTCATATTTAAGTAAAGCCTTTACAATTGGCATATTTACATTTTGTCTACTTTTTAAAAAAGTATTATTAAGATAATTTTTCATTCTAGAGGCTAAATTAATAGAACTTCCTATATAAGAATGGCCATTTATCTTATTTATTAAGCAGTAAACACCTGATTTATCTTTTTGTTCTTTTAAAATCTTCCTTTCTTTAAAATTATCATATACTCTCAAAGAGGTAGATAGTAAATTTATTGTATTATCTTCTTTTTTAATAGAAGTAGAGTAAGTACGAATAATATTTTTATTAAAATGAATATTATTATATAAATGAATTAATGAATTTTTATTTCACGGACTATATCTTCTCATAAATATATTATGAGGATCACGTGTAGTCTCTGAGGTTCCTACTTGGATATTTTTCTCTATCCGTTGGTTACCTGCTGATTGTTCAAAATTATACATTTTCACTGAAATTAAGCATGAAGCTATAAATTCTAGTAGTATAATTGTCAGAAGTTCCCAGCATATAGTGATCTTTAAAGGGAGAGCTAAGTGGTTTTTTATTAACCCTCCTATTGTAAACATAAATACAAAACCTAAAGAGAATAACATAGAAGGTGTCATTTTTATAGATCCTCCATAGCAAGTAGCTAATCATGAGAATATTTTTATTCCTGTTGGCACAGCAATTATTAATGTAGCAGCTGTAAAGTAAGCTCTAGTGTCCACATCTAATCCTACAGTATACATGTGATGCAAAACCGTTAATAAATATTTTTTTATTTACCCATACAAATTTGTATGCTTCTTTCACAAGAAGTGTCGGACTATATCTTCATCTTTAAGCCGCTCCTGTTTTATTTGTCATACTATTATTTAAATTAATTTGTTTTTGTAGAGTTCTCACTTGTAATAATCCTTCATTAGTTAAATGTAATTTTCTAGACACTTGATTATGAATAATTAATCATTTTTCAAAGGAAAAAGCTTTTTTAGTTTGTAATGGAAATATTTTAAAGTAAGCTATCACCTCATTCAATGCTTTAAATCCAGTAGCTGTATAACGATAAACATTCTCAGTTCCAGATCTTAATGTTACTTTACCAAACCCAAATAAATCGTATACTTTACTTAATATAACACTGTCCTTTTGATCTAATATATAACGCATTTTTATAACATGACCTAGTGTATATCTTGAGTTTGCTGTAATAGATACATTAAAACATCCTTCAGCATCAGTAAACCCTGATAATCAGCCATCCTGTAATGTAATTGGAACAGGAGTATTGTTTAACTTTATAGTTTCATACGAAGCACCAAAACGATTATTTAAAGCATTAACCCATAGTGCTAATTGTTTAATTCTATGGCTTTGAGCTAGATTACCATTAAATAATAAAGCTAAAAGTAAAATATGTGAAGGGTCATCTACCATTCATCTATAAAAATCATTATTTTTACCACTCTTTCCTTGAGGAAAATGTTTAACAACACCTATGTTAAATTTAAATTGTATTTTATGAAGTATATTACTTTCTTTTTGAGTAAGAACAAAACGAACTCTTTTACCTTCATCGTAGGTTTGAATAGCTCCATCTCCCTCTGCAAACCCAATGAATCAAGTTAATCATTCATCAGATAAAGGGTCTTTATTTTTAAATAATGTATTATAATAAACATGGAATGCGGAAAATTTAAAAGATGTTTCGCGTGTAGTCTCTGAGACACTCTGTTTGTTATCCTTTAAGGAATACAGGGACAGATTGTCTGCTGATTGAGTATAGCTAATTAGATTTTTACCCTGCAAGGTACTAATTAGCACTAAACTGTTCCAGCATATAGCGAAATTAATTGTATTCCCTATATCACTATAGGGTGAAGCCATCATTACTCAACTTCATACTATAAATCCTAGTATTCCTATAGACATCATAGCATATACCATACCTATATAACCAAATATTGGTTTATTAGAATTAGCTGAGATAGTTGTACTTATTATACCAAAAGCTGGCACGATTAATATATAACAATTAATTTGATTAATATAATAGTCTAATTAAGATCCATTAAAATTAATACTCAAAAACTTGCGTCTTTGTTAGGACTCTATCTTACTCTGAAGAGCTTTATTGCTGCAAAGCAGCCCTATTCATGGAGTTTTTTAATTTTGTAATTTTATCTATACCTGATTCAGTTAAATGATCTTTCTGTTGGATAATTACGTATGCTTTTCTTCATTTAAGATAATTAATGTGTTTTCTTGATTGTAAGTGAAAAGTATCAAAATAATTTATTACTTTTTTGGCTGAACCATAACTTGTTGATCCGTAGTAATAAGAATCTTGACTTTCTCTATAACCTAAATTTCCACCAAATAGATTTTTTATTAGTAACAGTACTTGTTTATCTTTTTGTGCGAGCACAACTTGATAATTTAATCTAACTTCAGGTCTAGGTTTATTAACTCTATTGACAATTTTAATTTGAAAACTAGCATCTGCATCAGAAAATCCTGCAATTCAATGGTTATGAAAATCATTAGATTTATTCATTTCAAAGTTTATATTTTGTCCTGAATAATTTGAATGAGCTAATATATTATTAATAACTTTATTGAACTTATTTAAAGTTCTTAATTTTCCATTAATTAAGTTTAATGCTTTAAGTATTCCGTCTTTATTTGATATAATATACAAATAAGCATTTTTATTCTTAACTTTTTTTACATGGCCAAAACCAATTATTTTTTTAACATAATAAGCTAATTGTACATCAGGAGAACTAAATACAATAACTAGTTGTTGTTGAGTACTAAAATGTCCATCACCATCAATTAAACCAGCTAAATAATGTCCAAATTGTTCATCATTTAAAGGTTTTAAATGTGTAGGTACATGAATAGATATATGTTGCATATTTTCAGAGTTGTCGCGTATAGTCTCTGAGGTTCCACTTTTTAATATAAAAGTGTTACCTGCTGATTGGCTTCATTGTTTTAAAATTTTTACTGTGTCTAAAAAGATGTAGTATTTAAAACTAGATATCGAAGCTTTTCCAGCATATAGCAACATTACGAGGCTTATAAACTTAACCTCAGGGTGCTACACCTTTTTATATTAAATATAAAAAGTGTTTGGACCATATCTTTAAACATTAAAATTTACTCGTAATTTTTTCATTTTGCAAGGAATATTTCTCAGCTTTTAGCTAATAAAGATTCCGGTGTTGAAAGATGAGCTTTCATATTTTTTAATTCATAAAATCTAGGTACTAAATGTAATCTTTTGTTTTTAGCTGATCTTGAAGGGTATTGTTTAAAATACTCTATTAATTTAAGTATATCATCTTTCTTATTGGTATACCATATAAAAGAACCATGACCACCACGGTCAATATAAACATGACCTCCAAATAAATCAACTAAAGGTGTAAGTAACTCAGAAGTCTTTTGACCAGCTGAAATGGATAATTGTCAATTCGCTTTATTAATTGAAATAGTACCATCTGCATCAAAAAACCCGGAAAATCAGCCGTTATCAATAGTTAGCTTTTCAGGATAAATTAAAGTTAAATCATATTTAACGCAAATATAATTTAATTGTATTAATCTATGAGGGTTTCTTATAAGACCATTTACATCATTAATAAGATTTAATAAACCCTCTTTATTATGTAATCTATATCTCAAGGCTTTAGCATTAGATCTTAACTTAATTGAACCTCCGTAAACATTTTTTACGGCTTGCAAAGCTCTTTCGTCTCTAATATCCATAGTAATTTCTAAACTAGCATAGCCTTTTTTAGATAATGAAAAACAACCATCACCGTCTATTAACCCAGCTAACCATTGTTTAAACTTTAAATTCCTATCTGAGCTATTACTTATTTTATGAATTAATCTTATGTTTAACAAACGTATGGCCTCTGAAGTTCCTACTCACGTGCTAAGCGCTTTGGTTACTTGCGAATTATCGTAAATTCAAGGGATTTTTACTTTAGTGGTATATAATAAAATATAGCTTATACTAAGAGTACCCAGTGAATATAAAACGAACTCCTCGCTTATAGTTTGTTGCGATAAATTTTCATTTAAGGGCCACTGTCGACCGAAGAATCCAATTCCTTATTATATAGCTATATTTCACCCGTTAACTATATAACCTTATATCCTATATTTATAAGATCTAAGCCTTTTAGATCGGTCATATTAAAAGAGGAATCCGACTGTACATTAAGCAGCATTTCAGCCACCCACCAGTGATGCAGTCTGTAGCGTTCATTTAGGTAAACGACGGTCTTGTTATGGGCTAATTTTGACCGTTCCACTAGTGTTGCTTCTAATATTTATTGTTTTTTCCTAAAAATTACACAATAAATTTATTATTAAAAACTAGGGTTGTGGTATACTTTCGTATTTATTAAATAAAGTCTTAATTTATTTTACATCTGCTTTATTAATTTAATAGCTTTGGCTAAACCAATCCCCCTTTTTTCCTGATAAATACACTATTATTTATTTATTTTTTTACATAAGCCTTTTATTTCTAATCTTTTTTCTGAAATTAAATGTTCACCATTTTTTAACTTGTTATGAACTTCCTTTCATTTTATATAACTAAGATGCTTTTTACTATTAAGGGTAAATTTATCAAAATATTCAAATAGTTTTTCACAATTTTTTACCCCATTTATTCTAAGTTCCCAGATATTAAAATTATCTTTAGTGCGCTCCGCTACATGATGGGGATATACTGCTCCAACTTTATCTCCAAATAATTTATTTATAAATTCTAATATAGGTTTATTACTATCTCACTTTTGAGTTAGTATATATCTAAATCTATATCCTGTATTAGGCTCAGATAAAACACTACAAGTGAATGATGCTTCACCGTCTGAAATACCAGATAGTCATGCATCATCTAAAGAAGGTAATATTGTATTACCTATAAGAGATATTGTGTCCATATTCTTTTTTAATAATTTTTCATTAATAGCAGAAAGAAAAGTTAGAAATCTGGCATTTCTAGTCGGAAATACCATATTCCCGTTAAATAAGTTACAAATAATTATTAAATTTCTAATATCTTGAACTACAAATCTGTGTGTATTACTTTTTATAGATTGTTTAATAACTTTTCCAAATCCTAAGTTATCTTTAATGAAATTTAAACATTCTATGTCTGTAGTAGATTGAGTTATAACAAAAGATAAATCTCCTCTTTTAGCTATTGTAAAAGAACCTTCTCCTTCAGTAAATCCTATAAATCATTCTAAAAAACTAGAATCAGGTAATTTATTATTAGGATATAAATTAGAATATTCTTTATAAAACGCTTCAAAATTAAAAGACTTAACGTTATTACTGCAAAGTACTACAGCAGCATATAAAGTAAATAAAGTAAGACTGTTTAATATAATAAATATAATTGTGTAAGTTTGTTTTGTTAAGAAAAGATGTTGGAATAATATAGGGTCACCACCACCGGCTACTTCAAAGAATGATGTATTAAAATTTCTATCTGTTAATACCATAGTAATTCCTCCAGCTAATACAGGTAATGATAATAAAAGTAATACTGCTGTTATTACCACTGCTCAACCGAATAAGGCTAATTTATGCAATCTAATTCCTGGTGTTCTCATGTTCACAATTGTTGTTATAAAATTTATCGATCCTAATAAACTACTTACCCCTGTTAAATGTAAAGTAAATATTGCAAGATCTACACTTGGTCCACTATGACTTTGTAATCCTGATAATGGGGGATAACATTTTTGTATTTATAACCTCATATTTAGTCGCTGCATATTTTATAAAATATGCAGCATACTCTTTTAAATACTATCGTTATTTCTATCATTTTCATGATAGTTTGGACTATACCTTCATCCTAATCCATTCTAGATCTTAATCTTTATATTTAAATTTGTCATTAAATCTGATTTGTCTGAAAACTCTTATATTTTCTCTTATACTATTTAATTTTTCATAGTTACCTTTATATAGCTTGCGCACACATAAGATCTAGCTCAAATTCTAAATTCTACAGCTTTTATACCTTTCATAGTTTTACTATAGTAATCTATTATATTTGAAATAGCCCGTGAATTTGTAGTAACTACTGTGTAATGTAATTTTTTTCTACTTACACTTATACCCAATATATGAGCTATAGCTTTTAAAACGATAAAATCTAATTTTTGAGTTATTTCAAAAGCATGAACAATACGAGTAGAAGCTTTATTTACAAGATAAAAACTTCCTTCTGCTTCAGTGAAACCTATAAGTCAATATTTACTCATAACAGATTTAGCTTTATTTGTATCATTAACTTCATAGTTTACTGTTTTTCATGCAGGAGAAATATAATCTAAAGGCATTTGTTCTTTTTGTAGTGCTAGTAATAAATTATCTTTATCTTGAGTAGATAAATTGGGATTTTCTAATATTTCATAAGCTTTTTTAAATTTTAAATATGAAAAGTATTTACTAGTCAATAGAGGATATTTATCAAAAATAGGTAAAATCGTAGCACCTATAGTTTTTCTATCTCTTATCCTAAAATCTGCTTTATTACAATCGCTATCTACGTAAATTGAACCTACGCCTAATTGATTTTTAATAAAATGTATAGCTCTTAAATTATAAGTACTCTGAGTTAATTTAAAAAATAGGGTTCATTTTCTTTCAGCTACTCTGACAATCGAAAAACTTCCATCACCATCAGTAAAACCTACTAATCATTGATGGAAATTATCTTTATTTTCGTAATATTTAAATCTATTAATTGATTTAGAATGGTCAAATAAATTATTATTATTATTAGGATGCTCTACGTTTAGTCTCTGATGGGTAGCTTTGCTACTAAACATTAATTTAGTTAGTTCCCAGGCATATTGTCTTGTACTTAGGTTTTTTATAAGAAAACCTAAGAATACTATTAACATTATTACTACTAAAATTAAAAGTGAGTAGATAATAGTATAAGCTATATAAACTTCAAGAGTAGCTTTATTTCTGTGCGAAGCTATGCAGCGCACGATTTTTATAGCTTGCGCATTAATCAAAAAATAGAACGGTAATTTTATAAATATGAGGTTATAAATTATTTGTGTTAGTAATCTCATTTTAAAAATTAAATTAAAACTAGCATTACATTCAACAAATCACTTTGTTGATCGGACTATACCTTAATCTTGATAAATTAATTAACTTAAATTTTATTCAAGATTCTCTACGTTAAGTCTCTGATGAGAAAATAAATATTTATTTTCTCAGGCGTATTGCGACAAGGAGTAAACATTTTTACATATGCTAAAAAGCATGAGTAGTTTACAACTTAATAAAAATAAAAAAATAAGCATAAAAAGTTAAAAGTCTAAAAGCTATAATTTCAACACTGTGATGATAGGCATAATTCGTGCGTAGCGTAGCAGCCCTAGCTTTAACTTGCTATTTCTGCATAGCAGAAATAAGCACACAAAAATTAATAAAACTACTTATTATTGCTACGTCTACCTAATTTAATTAAAATTTTATTTACTTTATAAACTTTTTCAATTTTAGTTTTTCTATAATAGTATGCTACAGATCATAGTTTTAATTCAAGAGATTTCATACCATGTAATTTTCCTCTGAATGTATCAATTATATCAGCAGTAACTCTAGAGTTACTTGTCGATAAAACATATATATTTCTGGATTTACTATAATTAACATTACTTGAAATATGAAGAATACGTTTTATAAGTAATAATAAGAATTGATCTAATTTTTGAACTATAGTAAAATCTATTGAAATTCTCTTAGGGTAAGTATATACTCCAAAATGACCTTCTGCTTCTATAAAACCAGCTAATCAGTAAACAGATATAACTTGAACTATATCTTCATACTTACTTTCTTTACTTAAGTGACTAATAGCAGGAGAAATATAGTTAATTGGAAGTTCTTTTGATCTCAATTCTTCTATCATTTTATTTTTCATTTCTGTAGTTAATTCTTTATTTTCTAAAATATAATAAGCTTCTTTAAAACGTACGTAATTAAAATATTTACTAGTTAATAAAGGATATTTATCAAAAATGGGAAAAATTACTTGATTTAAAACTTTTCTATCTGTAATTCTAAAATTACCTCAACTTTGTTTTGAGCTTTTAGAAACACTACCATAACCTAATTTTTTTTTAATAAAGTAAAGCAGTCTTAAATTATATTCAGATTGACTTAAACTAAATTGAAGACGAAATGTTTCTCCTGATTTTACAATACTGAAACAACCATCACCATCTGTGAATCCTACTAATCACAATTTAAACTTTTCTTCTTCGCTTAAATTATTTCATTTATTTTTATATTTTTCGTTTTCACGCATCGAGTAGAGTTTTATTGCCTCTAAGTTACCAAAGAGCAACACCTTATCCTTCAAAAGTGTTCAACCTGTCGGTTATTAAGTATTAAACTTTTATATCTATTTATTGTTTATCCTGATTACATTAAACGTAAAAATTGTTTAATGAATCTCAATTAAATTGAGTTCTTTTAGTATTCATGCTATTTTTTATGAATAATAATGCGGATGTTCCTTCCTGAGTTCTGAACTTTAGAGTAATTTTTATGTGGTATGCCTTAGATCAATCTAAAAAATCTTGATGCTTAGAACTCAATAATGGATAAGTATTTAAATACTTTATTAAAATATCACAAGAACTTTTTTTATTGGTTCTAACTACATAAGCTTCTTCTATATAATCTTGTTTAATTCTTTTTATTTCATTTACTGTTTTAACCTCAAGAAATTCTTGTATTTGTTTCATAAAATTAAAATTAGAATTATCTTTTTCAAGATTAATATTATATACCTGTTTTTGAGATATAGTCAGATAACATCTGACTCTATTAGCTAAACCATTAGCATTTAAGTCAAAACCACAATGGAAACTACCATCTGCCTCGATAAACCCAGTTAGTCAAGGATTGTCCCTCAATGAGGTAGAATCTAAACCTAACTTGGTTAATTGAGTTTTATTTTTAGCATTTAATCAATCGATTAATCTATGTAAAGCTTCGATCTTAGGAGTTCTCATATTACCATTAAGCAGTATAGCAATCTTTTGGATAGAATCCTTGTCTTGAAACAAAAGGTCTACATAACCCGAATTCTTAGGATACACCAATGTTCCACCATTAATAATCTCTTGTATTTTAATCGCTAAAGGTGCATCCTTTTTTACAAAAGTGATTTTTACTACAGGATACTTTCTTCAAAGCTAGCGTATTGTCTAGCCAAGCAACCAAATATTAAGAAGATAAAATTTACATGAATACTAAAAAACAAGATAACATATAATGGATATACTTTTAAATATTACTATTGTACTGTAAGCTAAATACATTTTTATTCATTATATAAAAGTAACTGAAAAGTTAAATAAACAGAATTATTTAACTTTTTTTATTTCAATTATTTTCTCTAACCCTTCCTTAGTTAAATGAGCTTTATTTTGCATTAATTGAGCTACTGCACAAAATTTTTCATAATCTCTGAATTTATAACCTTGTAAAGGATATTTTTGGAAAAAAGGTATAATTCTTTCTTGCATATCTGAGAGTTTTGATGCTAAGAATTTTACATGTCCTGTGTTTTCATAAATAGCTCCGCTGTTAAAATAATCAACAAAATTTGCCATTAAAATTTTATCACGACTATGTTGAACAACACTAAAATCCAATTTTATTTGATATCCTAATTTATAAGCATCAGATTTTATAACATTTATAAAAAAACATCCTTCAGCTTCTACAAACCCAGTAATTCAATGAGGATTTATGTTATTAAAATTGTAGCAAGCAGCCGTAAGTTTATTAAAAGGTCTCTCTATCTCTGTAGAATGGATGTTAGGGAAATTTTCAGATAAAAAAGGTGTTAAACCTTTATTTAATGAACTTTTTAGCTTAATAATTTTTTCTAGCCCTTCTGTGTTTAAATGTTCCTTTTTATACATCATGCTTACAATTTCTTTGAAAAGCAGGAAGTCGGTATGTTTTCCGGTTAAAAGATTATATTTATCAAAATGAGGTATTATTACATTCATTAAATCTTTTACAGATTTTACTGTAAAGAACACAGCATTATCTTTTTTTCGAATAGAAATTTTACCTATGCCTTTAAAAAAGTGTTGTAATTTTTCTATCAAAGCAGCATCTCTTTCATGTAAAGAAATAGTAAACACTGGAATTATATTTCAACCTGTTTTATATGCAGGTCTTTTAACTACTAGGATTGAAAAACAACCTTCTCCGTCCACAAATCCAGTAACGTAAGAAGGATGTAAACTTTTATAAGAGCTAGAATAAGTACGTATTAACCTAGTTTTTAATTTTCCTATCTTTAAATAACTAGGTATATTATATTATAATTAATTCAGTATTTTATATGAAAGCAGTTAATTATATGCTATGAAATAAAGCTATAAAAATTTACCTGGCCTACGGAGTAGGCTTGAATTTCTAACTGTTTTAGGTACAATTATAGATCCATCTCCTTCTATTAATCCAGCTAAATAACTACCTAATTGTCTATTAGAGTAGTTTTCATTAGATAAAGAAGAATTTAAGGAAGATTTTAGTATTTTATATAATTTTCCTGCCTACAATATAAAATACGTTTAATACTATCGTGTATTTACATACGCGGATCGGACTATATCTTCACCGTAACTATTACGAGTGTACCACGTATAGTCTCTGAGGATCCCCATATATTATACAGGTTTCCTGCTGATTGTCCTATGTATTGCCTAGGAGTTTCCAGCATACAGTGGTATATTAAGTAGCAATTACTAACTACAAGGGCACAGGTAAGTACCCACTCCACCTTCAATACAAGCAGAGAATACTAATAGTATTAAACTAGGAGGTAACAACCAGAAACTAATATTATTTAATCTAGGGAATCCTTTACAATAGTAGTTTCCTACCATAACGGACTATGTCTTCACCCTTATTTAATGCAATAAGGGGCTTCGCGTGTAGTCTCTGAGGATCCTACTCATAATTTAAATTATTTTGGTTTCCTGCACATTCTTCCCATGTATACATAAGTGTTACGACTAATTCAGTTATCTGCACAACTTTATGAGTTTATATACTCCAATTAGGTGTCTATGTATCTGTTGATAGGTAAATTAATTCCATTTTCGAGAGATTCTATGCATATAGCGAAGTAATAATTAAAAAGTTTACACTCTTTAACGGCATTCCCTGATTTAGGGGTTATATAAAAATAACAAAATAGTAACAATTGTAATTTAAGCTGATAATTTATTTAAATGATCCCAATTGAAATAAGTTCTATTTCTATTCATACTGCTTCTAACAGAATCAGTTTTAGTTAGACCCTTTTCTGTATAATGTTTGTTTTCAAGTATTAATAACACAATTTCTCTTCAATCTTTGTAATCTAAATATTTACTTGAGAATAAAGAATATCTATCTAAATAGTTTACCAAAATTTCAGTAGAAATTTTACTTGATGCTGTAAGAGTATAATACTCATTATTTGTAGATTTCTGGATTCTAGTTAATAATCTACAATTAAGAAATTTAGCTATATTTGTTAAAACATCTAAATAACTGTTACCAGTTACAGGATCTAACATTCTCTGCTCAATTCTTAATCTACAAGATATTTTTCTTTTTATAGGCACGCACGCATTATTTTCTACTTTAGTATGTTGTACAGAAAAACTTCCATCTGAATCAATAAATCCACTTAATCAACTATTATTTGCCAAATAACCATCTTTTAAAGGTAATTTATCTATATTAGTATTATGATGTTTATTTAATCAATCAATCAATTTATATAATTGATGTATCTTAGGTGTTCTTAGTTCACCATTTATTAAATAAACTATTTTCTTTAAACCTATTACAGGTGAAACTACTAATACACAAGCATTATCTTTAGTTTTATATCTAATAAAACCTGATTCTAAAATATCTAATAGTTTTTTGGCTAATGGTTCATTTTTTAAACTAAAAGTTATACAAAACCTTGGATTATGTTTCTTTTTATCACTTGCATCAGGATTTTGTATTCAAATATGTCCATCTCCTTCAAATAAGCCTGCTAGATATGAATTAAATTTATTATTTTTAACATTTGTACTATAATATCTTTTGTTATTTATTATACCCCCAGGACTGTCCTTTTTTTTTGCCATATCCGGACCACCTACCATTAAAGGCATTAAGAAATTTCCAAACCCACCTATTAATGCAGGCATACGTTTTACCTATTCTCTTTCGAAAATAGCCGGACTATATCTTTATCTTTAAATACTTAATGCATCTACTAAGATATTTCACGTGTAGTCTCTGAGGATCCTACTCTATAAGAATGAAACTTCTTCTTATTTTTGGTTTCCTGCTGATTACCTAATCCTTTAAATGTTACTGTATTCCACTGCTATTCTGTAGTCCGCGGTACTAGTTTTAAAGGCTCTAAAGGGTTTCCAGCATACAGTGAAAAGTAAGTAAGACATTTCTATCTTACCCGGCCATGCCATTTCTATTTAATCTTTATACGTAAATTTTCATTTTCCTCTATAATAACCTGATCTTACTCCTTTTAAATAATCTCTAATAGTTTGACGATCACCTTTTAAATGGTTAGCTAAACTATTTAATGATGGAAATACTAGATTTTTACTAGAATCATCTTTAAATTCAGCTAATATACCTTTAGATGCTGGGTGTTTTTTATCATATACTATTCTTTTATTAGTGCTGCTATTTCATAAAGCTAAAGCTACTAATTGTTTTATTTCTAGCTTTATGAAATAGCACAAACTTACTAAATTAGTATTTTCAGACTCTTCAATAATATCTATTGAAAAGAAAAAAGAATCCAAGTATATAGCACCTGTATCTAAACAATTATTTAAAGTTTTATGATGAATTTTTATAGTATCATACATATGTTGTTTTGAATCAAATATATACAATAAAGTAAAATCTTCTATATTATAAATATATATACAAGTTCCTCTTTGTTTACGAAGTCTATCTCGTATTTCTTGGCTCATAGGTGCATGATAACCAGAACTACTTGCAACTAAATCTACATTTAAACTTGGTTTTAATAGGCGTGCCTCTTCTATAAAATATTGTTCTAATTTAACAACCTCATCTAAAGTAGAATTCTCATCCATTATGTAAATAGTTAAATTTGCATTTTCTGCTATGAAATAAAGCTATCCATATTTGTTAAAATAACGTAAAACTCTACGTGCTTTAGTTTTAAGTATTGAAGGCATAAAATAAGAACTTATTCTATTATATAAATTAATAGAATGTCCTACATATACATGTTTATTATCTTCTCATACATAAGAGAGTAATTATTAGGATATAAAAAGGTAGAGGTATTACAAAGGGATTTTTTTTAGATTAGGCCGGGCAGCCTTTTTTCAACTGAGTCTGTAATCAACAGCCAAATTTTTTTTTGTAGTTTCCTGCGGGTTATCTAATCTTTTGGATTGTTACTGTATCCTGCCGCTATCCGTTTACTATTAAGTTCCGAAAGTCTGCAATACTAGTACCAAAAGCTCTAAAGACGTTCTCGCATATAGTGAAATAAAAGTAAAATATTTCTACTTTACCTGGCCATGCCTTTTCTATTTAATCGTAACTTATCTAACTCTAGTAATAATAATAACAACAACAATAAATTTTATTTTCTACTTCTGTTCAAGGCTGCGAAGCAGCACTGCTTTAATACTCCGGATTTTATCTAAACCTTCAGTAGTTTTATGAACATTACTTTTCATTAATTCTGCTATTTGACAAAAATCTAGAAAATCCTGATTTTTGTCGCTTGCGCACAACAATAGGGTATTTATGGAAAAGAGGTATAAGTTTATCTGTAATAAGTGATAACTTTACCACTACAAATTCAGAAACAACTATACGCTCTTTTATAAAACCTCCACCTAAAAAGCTTATAAAATACTTCAGTAGCTCCAGATCACGAGAATGTTGAGCGATTGAAAATTTAAGAATTACTTGATACCCTATTTTATGAGAGGAAGATTTTGGTATTTCTACTGAAAAACTTCCATCTCCACTTACAAAACCCGCAAATCAATAAGGATTGATTGACTCAGGCAAAAGAATTTCAGTTCTTTCTTCAGGTAAAATATCCTTATAAGCTAAATTTAATTCATCGTTTAAAATACCTTTATTTAAAGATTTCTTAATACTTATTAATGCGCAAGCTATGAATTCCTTGTATATTTTTGTGTTCTTTTTGTTGAATTAAATCAATAGCTAATTTAAATAATAAAAAATCAGCTTTCTTTTGAGTTATTAAAGGATATAACTCAAAATGGGGTATTATAACATTAACTAAATTATCAAG
The DNA here is from genome assembly GCA_021655895.1 of Fusarium sp. NRRL 66739. NCBI lineage: Eukaryota > Fungi > Ascomycota > Sordariomycetes > Hypocreales > Nectriaceae > Fusarium > Fusarium sp. NRRL 66739. The sequence goes on from JAJJWO010000001.1 coordinate 18,534, forward strand.
AGAATATACTTGATAATTAGCTGACTCTTTAGTACTACTGATATTTCCTACCCCAAAGAATTCTTTTATGCCTAATAAAATAGAAAGATCTTTAGTGTGCAGGTGGATTGAGAAATAAGGTATTATCTCTCAACCTACATTTAAATTAGGGTTTTTACTAGCGAAGCATTCTTAAACCAAAACATGATTCAGCGTCAGAAAATCCTGTGCTATGAAATAAAGCTACTCAATTAGGGTTTAAGTTATTAATTGGGGCTGGCGGAGCCTCCGAAGGAGTGTAAAAAATAATAGCTAAAGCTATTATTTTTTTACCGCTACACCTTTTTGATTTTTAGCTACTTTAACTATAAGATTTCTATTTATAAAAGGATTTTCTATAAACACTTTAGTATACTTAGGTATATTATCATCGTTATTATTATTGTTATTGCTAGGATTAGTAATTATGATACTATTTTGGTGCTTCGGTTTAGAGTTAGAGTGAAAATTACGATTAAATAGTATTCTTTTGTTGACCATAAAGAATATCATTAATATAGCGTGAGCTGTAATGACACTGTTATATAATTGGTTATTAGAAATATATTGAACACCTGGTCCACTAAGTTCCAATCTGATTAAGACTGAAAAAGCTGTACCTAATAATCCTGAGAAAAGAGCGAATATTAAATATAATGTTCCTATATCTTTGGCATTAGTAGAATTAAATCATCTTTCAAAACCCATAGACATTTGAGATTTTAATGCTAAACTAGGTTGGTGGGAACAACTCTCCTTATCTAAAGACAAAATCAGGAGTAATTAAAGTACTTTTTGTGAACATAATTTTTCACTTAAAAGTTATTAACTAATATTTTTAACTAATAATTACGAGATATGCTTAGCTTGCTAACTTTAGCCAAGCTAAGCCTTAATAATAGTATATATTTATTTATTTTCAGGGTTTACTAGCTAGCGCATAGCGCATCCCCCTTTTTTTTTTTTATTTTATTAATAAATCTTCTAGCTTTGCTAGCTCTAGTATTACTTCTAGCTGTCCTCCCCTTTTAGCTAAAGTAGCAGTAAGAGAGGGAGTAAAAAATAATAGCTTTAGCTATTTTTTTTTTTATCGCTAATTTAAATTAATGTAATGTAATAACTGTTCTACAATCATATTATATTTTTATTTTAATATATGAAGGCTTCTTACTTAGTGAGAGGAGTGCCATGCCCTGCGCATATTTAATAGCGCAGCACTATTTCATAATGCTTCGCTAGAAGAATATACACATAAAGCTATAACTTATATTTTTATATACGTAAGCTATGCATATTTCTCCTCCGGAGAAATCCGCAGCAGGCCAGCACACATCTATAAAATTAAATTGATTTATTCGATTATGGTTACTGTGCTGCATAGACTCCGTCTATGCAGCACAGTAATAAATTAATGCTGGCTTGCTTAGCTACTGCGTAGCTAAGCAAGCTAGCCAGCATCCATATAAGTACTATTCTATAATATTTTAAATACAAATATTTAAGGCATGCATAGACGGAGTCTATGCATGCATAGACGGAGTCTATGCATGCATCCCCTATCTTCGATAGGAGGAGCAGTAAAAAAAATATATAGTAAACTATATATTTTTTTACTGATATGTAATATGCAGCGAATATGGAGGAGGACGAATTAGTGTGAAGCGAATATAGCAAGCTCCAGCTGGAGGCTAGATCTTCCACCCTAATTTATATATAATAACAATCATTACTGTTATTTAGTGAAATTATTATAGTCTAGTTAAGCTATAACTTGTGCATTGATACGGGCTGTCTCCCTTCGTGCGGAGCAGGCAACACCCCTAATGTATATTTCTATAAAGCTTAGCTAGCTAACCATCAATACAGTTTCTAGCTTGTTATGTATTGACTTCTTAGCAATTAATAGACTTCTAGTTAAAAAAATATATGCATTATTTTTTTTTTACTGCTCCGCTGCATATTTCATAGCAGCTTCGCAGTAAAAAATAATAGCTTTAGCTATTATTTTTTTATCCTCCTCCTTCTATTTCATAAGGAGTGCTGCATGCTCCTAACGAAGTGTATTCATAGCAGCACAGGAATATAGTAAGCTATCTCTACTAACTAATAATACTACAATAAATAAATTCATCTATATTAATAGTAACTTATTTGCATTTATAAATATTAGTTTATTTATCATTAATAAGCGACTAAAACAAACAGGATAAAATTACGAGCTGCTAGCTTTATATAACGCTTCGCTAGAATAATATTGCTTTATTAAAGGTGCGCTATCCTTCGCTACTGCTATGAAATAAGCGCTGCATCCCCCTAATTCGAAGAATATGCATCCTCCGTCTTCATAGCAGCAGGCTTGGCTAGAACAATAAGCAGTAAAAAATAATAGATTTAGCTATTATTTTTTTACACCCAAGCTATGAAATAAAGCTAGCACTGCTATGCAGAAATAATGAAAAGCAAGCTAAACATATAAAAAAGATTAAGGAGGAATTGAACCTCGTACAAATGATCTGCAATCACCGTGTAAAACCGTCTACAATCTTAATCTTTCCCTAGCTAGGCCACCACACAAAGGTAGTGCTGCATATTTCATATGCAGCAGTAAAAAAAATATATAGCAAGCTATATTTTTTTTTACTGCTTTGCAGCTAAGGGAAAACTATATATAGCATTAAGTTTATATATTTTTAGTATTATTTTGTAATTCTAAATCTACAAGAGTATTTTCTAATATACTTACTGCAGGTAATATAAATAAGAAATGAGAAAAGTATAAAGCAGTACTTAATTGTCCTATTTCTATAAACGGACTTTCTACATGTTTAGCTCCTAATTGCATTAACATTAAGAAATTTATTAAGAATATATAGAATACTATCTTGCTTAAAGGTCTAAATTGTAAACCTTTAGTTAAACCTAGATCAGTTTTAGGTAATATTAAAATAATTAATATCGCAGCTAACATAGCGATAACTCCTAATAATTTATTAGGTATAGATCTTAAAATAGCATAGAAAGGTAATAAATCGATTGTCAATTTCAAATATCTCCAAGGGAGAATGAATGACAGCTTTATAAACCTAATTTATATAACATTTCTTTAATAAAATAAGGTTTTACTAAAGTTATTAAAGAATCCATAGATTCTTTAAATATATAAATACGGGGTTTATTATCCCTGTTATAATGTATAGAGCATCTAAGATTAAATTTATCCTGTAGAGTAAACATTAATTTATCGACATCTGCATTAGAAAATCCATAAACACTTAGATGTAAACCACTACCGTGTTTACTTCCATCATCTTGTATTCAAAAAGCTAAACCACGAGGAGTTAACAATTCCCTTATGTTTTCAGGAACTATTTTTTTCTTATTTGCATCATAGAATAATTCTCTATATATATTAAAACAGGGAAGTTGCATAGTTGTGAAAGATATAGCACTATAAGTTTTTTTAGTTCTATTATCCACTACTAATCTAGATTGAGGTATATAATCATTTGCACAATAAGGAGTAAAGAAACTTAATACGTAATCAAAATATTCTTTATGTTTTATTGCGTATTCCCTCCGGGAATCTTGAGCATAAACTAATCTAGAGTTAGCAGTTGGTGATCTTCGTACTATGTTAGATATAGATCGTCCTTTATCTAAGGAGACTATAAACTAGTTATATAGATAAACATATCTATATAGTAAATTACTTAGATACTTTTGTTATAAGATATTTATCTAAATAAAGCTTTTCTTTTACTATATGTCTACGTATTATTTCTGGGTGAACTTCCAAAAACTTTGCTGCTTGAGTAATAGATCTAAATTCTAAACTCTCTCCGTTTAAAATATTAAGTACAATAACAGGATTTGCAGTTTTAGCTATCTGTTCAATGGAAGTATTAAGTCTAATCAAGTGATCTTTATGCTCTTGACTAGAATTTAATTTGTTTAAATGTTCTAGGTTTTTAGCTAAAGCCTCCTTTGAACGATTTAAAGCACCAGCTTTTATTTTCGCAATAGCTTCTAAAGTGTGTTTAGCTCCTAATCTTGAGCCGGCTATTTTTAAAATATTATATTCAGGATTTAAAAGATCAATATAATACTGTTCTCTTTCTATTAAAACTGAAGACTCACAATACTCTAAAATTTCTAGGGTAAAATTATCGAAACCATGAGTTAATAAAGCTTTATAGATAATCATTATATCTTTACGATCTGTAAGATAGGAGGTATTAAAGTAATTTCTAAATCTTTTACTTAAATCTAGAGCACTTCCTACATATCTTTTTCCGTTAATTTGGTTTGTCCACAAATAAATACCGGATTTACCTTTATTTTCTTTTAAAAATTTAGCTTTTTCAATACTAGGATTAATATAAACAACTTTAAAATTAGCAAAATATAAATATATAAAAAGTATAGATAAATCATAATACAATTTTAATCTTTTAACAACTATGCTTAAAGCATTGTCAAATGAATTTACTTGGGCATCACCAAGTAAAATCCCTATTAATACTTCTTTACTTTCATCTGGTAATTTTACTGCAGCTCTTTCAGACGGAGATAAACGAATTATCCCTTTTGTTGAACGTGCAGCAAATAATACCCGACTATAAATAAATAATATTATAGAAGATAAATCCATTGATGGTTGTTAAATACATAGTATTTCTACTATGGTCGGACTATATCTTCAATTATATATTATAATTGTCTCGTGCATAGTCTCTGAAGATCCCTTTGTACAGTTTAGTAATAACTAAACTTAAAAGGTTATCCTGCTGATTGTCATATTCAAATATATTACATTTAAATGGGTTCCCAGCAATTCTCGAGATTTTAGAATGACATTTATTTTACTCTATCATTCAGGTACTATAGCAGGAGGAGTTTGCATAGGGTTAGCCATTATATAATTATCACTATCACCTAAAACATTAGGCATAAAGAATACAAACATACCTAAAACAAATATAAAGATAAATATAGTAATTAAATCTTTAAATAAGAAATAAGGAGCCATAGGCATTCTATCATAATAGACTGGAACACCTAAAGGATTACTTGATCCAGCTGTATCGTGTAAAGCTATCATGTGCATTAAAACTAATGCAGCTAATATAACAATTTTATTAATTAATATAATGTATTTAAATTAAACCACTTAAATATTAATAAATATATTTAAGTGGTTATTCATCTAAGCATTAGATGCACATATAAATATAATAGATAAACTAAATTATACTGTTAGTATAATAAGATTTCTAATTTAACACATAATTTTTTAACTTACCTGTTTAAGGTAGTTTTAGATCTTTATATCTACTTGATTCTTTTAAAGCTTGTAGTCAAATTTCATAACTATCTCTTTTAAATCCAAGTAAAGGATAATTATTTTCAAATGAAAAATAGTTTACAACTTTTTGTATATCTTTTGCTGAAGACATACGAATAAGAGAAACATCTTTAACTTTTGAATAATAAATAGATCTACTTGGTTTAAAGAGAAAATGAATAGTTTCCATTAAAATTTTGTTACCTTTTTGGCTTACACTAAAAGAAATTTCTTTATTAGCTTGAACAAAAAAAGAACCTTCCGCAACTACAAATCCAACTAATCAATCTTTAAAGTATCATACATTACGTAAGATATTTGCAGGGTTGTCAAGAATTAAAGGACTATAATTTGGGATTACCTCAGGTAATAACTCTCATTTTTTTACATTATTATCTAAAGTATATAATAATAAGTTATACTGATTAATTCTATTTTCTGTTAAAAAAAATAAACCGTGTTTAAGTAACAATGGTACTAACACATATTTTAATTCAAAATTATAAATAACTAATTTACTTAAATTATGATCTATTTTAGCTATAACACCAAAATGTAATTTACTTAAAATATACTCAAAAGTAGCAAGATCTCTGTTTTGGAAAGTAATAACTAGATTAAATTCAATATACCCGTTAGATTTTTTTCTACATTGTATATAACCATCTCCATCTATTAATCCCATTAAAAAGCTTAAAAAGCCAACATCCACATTAGGATGTATTATTTCTTTTTTACTAGTAACAGCCGTTTTAGTTAATTCTATTTTATTAACTCAATAGTCATAAGTTTTATAACTTAATGTACTATAATTTGCTACTAGTATAAGAAAGATAAAACTAAATACAATTATATTAATATACTTACTGTATAATCATTACTTCACAGTAATGTTTAGACTATATCATATAAAAAAATATATATAATTTTTTATTTTACCGTTTAGTCGTTGAACTCATATGATTAGATATAAATACATAAATTAATCATACTTTGCTGCTTATTTTCAATAAAAATTATAATAATATTGGGTTCCAAGCAATTTGGTAAATTTTAATACCTCTAATATATAAAAGGTAATACAAAATGTAAAGCAAAGAATCTGTTTAAAGTAGCGTTATTAACGCTAAAACCTCCTCAAATGACAATGTAATTATGTATAATTTTTAATTTATACTTTATATCCTTTCAGATATAATTAGACTACGTCTTGAATTTTATTTAATACGCAGCAGCTATATTCAGCTTTGCAGCCGAAAGCATAGCTAACGTTATAAAACCCTGGGGTTATCGTGTTGAGCTTATTGTTGGTTTAACTCACTCATTAGTCGTTGAACGTCCTTAATTCCTTTTAATTAACCGAATTAAGTTACGCTACAAATAATTTAATAACTGGGAGGTAAGTTTATGTTATTAAATGTTCTTGTAATTTTCCCCATTTGCCACTAAAAAATAATTAGAGCATAGCTTATATAATAGCTAGCCAGCCTTATTTTTAAGGAGCCCATTTTACAGTTTCGGTAATGTAATTTACTATAACGCATAGAATTTTGTAAATTATTTAATCATTTCATATATTGGGAGCGAAGCGCGTACTTTAATCCAATTAAAGGATGTAAACCTTCGAAAGAAAAGAAATTTATAACTGTTTGAATATCAGATTTAGAACTAACGCCAAACTGATTAAAGTTATTAGTAGTGTCTATTTTTCTTGTACTATTAAACACTAATTTAAATGCTTCAAATAAATTTGTATGAATTCTTTGTTTTATATCTACGATAGAAAACAACCATCATTATTGCTTTTAATAAAAAAAGAACCCTCATCGACACAAATAAACCACTTACCATATTAAACATTATAACCCTATTTTATATAACATTGATTCAGCCATATATGGTTTCACTAATCCACGTAAAATAGGCATAGAACGTTGACTTATATAAATTCTAGGTTGAGTTGGTGTATGAATGCGCAAGCTAGTAATTTGCAATTTAAATTATATCTAATTACTAAAACATTCATTAAACGAACTACGTCTATTAATTTATAAGAATCAGTACAAAGAATTAAACCATGCTCTTTAGCAGACCCATCACCCATTATTAAATGTGCTAAAGCTACAGGAGTTAAAAGATTATATATATCTTCAGGTACTACTTTTACTTTGTCTATATAAAATAAAGATCTTAATTCATTAAAGCATGGCAATCCTCTAGTACGGAAATATAGAGCAAAATCTACTCTGTTTTTTCTAGTACTTTTAACTAAACTAGGGAAAAGGTTGCAATAGTGAGCTAGTATAAAGTAAGCAAATCAAAGATAGTTTGAGTTTCTTAGACCTTGTTTAAATGTTAGATGTGGATTTTCATGTGATTTAGAAGAAGATAGATTACCATCAGATAAAAGTATTCCAATAACAACACTCTTTTGATAAGGTGGTAATACAATCATGTTTTTCACTATTTTTGTATAACGACCTCCCCCTGCTGTTGAATTTAAATTAGAGCCTCAAACTACTATATTAGTATTTTCAGGTTTAACTGTATTTTGTTCTATAGGTGAGTAGGCAGTGCCTACTATAAAAGATTTTAAAGAGTTATTTTTCATTTTTATTGCTATTAACTAGAAAATAAAATTTATAGGATTCTTGCCTTAATTATATATGCTATGAAATAAAGCGCTATGAAATAAAGCGCTATGAAATAAAGCTACTAAAAAAACAAGAATTTTTAATTAATTATATATTTATAAATATATGCTATGAAATAAAGCTACTGCTAAATAAGCAAAACTATTGTAAATATTATAGATTAGGTTATGGGTAAACAATTTAATAGGCGTAGCCTCATAAATTATTTGTTTACTCCGAAGGACTACATGTTATACTTTTTTTTTACATGTTCCAGATCTCTATAATACTTTAATAGATTATAATAACTCTTTTTATTAGAACATAGTCTTTTATATTCTTTTTTTACTCTTTTATATGTAAGAGGGTTTTCTCTAGCAAATTCAATAAGGCCGGGGTATTTTGAAGGATGTTTAAATCCTACAATTCAATTTTTAAAGAAATGTAATAATGTGTAATCCTTTGCATCTTCCGGTAATTTAAATACATCTTCAATATTGCCTCTCGTAGTAGCGGAGCTAACGGAGCTAGCGGAGCTACCACTCGGTATTTGATCAAACATTTTTATATCATTTTTAAGAATATGCATAGCCAAATTAAACTGATTAATTCTAGTTTCAGTTAAAAAGAATATGTTATTATGTATTAATAAAGGAAATAAAACTTCTTGTAATTCAGTTCTATTTATTACTAATTTACAACTTGGACTTCTTAAATCTTTATATACATTTACACTACCCAATTTTAAAGTAGAATGGATATATTCCAAACTTGAAATATCTTCTATATGTAAAGAAATAACTAATTTCATAGTTATAAATCCTTTAGTTGTTTTAGTAATTTGAATATAACCATCTCCATCTATTAATCCGACTAAAAAGGCTAAAAAAGATGTAGGTAGGTTAACATAATCTTTTTTATCTAATAATTTATTCATTTTCTTTAAAGCGTTTTTATGTACATTACCTATTGTAGGTAATATTGAATATATAAAAATCATACTAATACCCAAAACTGTAGTTTTTATTGACTCAACAATATCTTGTCCAATTCATGGAACTGCACTAATTAAGTTAGTAATAACTGTAGCACCTCATAATGACATTTGTCCATAAGGTAAAACATACGGGCTTACTTATTTAATAAATAGGCAAATAAAATTTAGGGGGAAGCTCGGTACACTTTGTTGGGGAGCTAGCGCCCCAACAAAGTGTACTCCTCCCTGCCTAAAAATGTATTTTTTTTTTCGACTTATAGCTTGGACGAACGGAAGTTACCGCAAGCTAAAGCTCGAAGCTTATATATGCGCAAGCGAATAAATTTTCCGTTAGCAATAGATAGAACCCTTACATATATATCAATATTTCGGTTAACGTTTACAACTTTCATACTGTACCGCTGCCATAAGCATAATAGCATCGGCGTAAGCCAGTTCCGGCTGAGAACTATTTCTATGAAATACAGGAACCTTATTTCATATAAGCTCTCCTGTAAAATCATATCTATTGTATGTATATGGACATACTGCTAATATATTTAATAAAACCCTTTGGTTAGGTTCGCTAAGGTGTCCAGAAAAGTTCTCAGGAAACTCATTGTAGCTTCATGGCCTTCCATAATAGTATTTCACCCTAATAGCGGAGTTGGTTCTAATTTGTTCAGCTAAACATTTGGTAATAATATACCTCTCAGGGTTTTTTCTAACTAATTTCCTAACTTTTTTCAAAGTATTAGGCGGATATCCAAAAACCTCGTCTTCTCATTCTTTTTTTTTTTTATAGCTTGCGCATATAAATATAAAAAAAATAGATACGCTAAATAACAAAGTTAACCCTAAAACTAATCATTCTAGATTAATTTTACTAAAAAACCCCCCTACTTCTTCAAATTCTATATTGACTGTTAGGTCATAAAATTTTAAATTTAATGCTGAATTTAACATGGTATTTATTAAAAGATGAATTTTTATATAAATATATAACTTTAGCTTGGAGTAATTACTCCAATCGGACTGTATCCAGGGTTAGGGAAAAATAAGCAATAGCAAACTAAAGCTAAAGCCTAAAAAAGAGCTTGCTGGAGCTTATCCCCCCCTAAGGGAATAGTCTATATTTATTTGTTTTTTTAAAAGTAACCTTTGATAGCTCACAGTAAGACAAGTGTTTTACTGTAAACAAGAAGAGGTATACATTAAACTGTATAATTTACATAACTATTCATAGGGAGCTTTTATATGCTATATGTGAGCTAGGGAGAGCTTTAGTTAGCTAGTTTTAGCTTTTCGCTCTATGAAGGAGGAACGAAGTTCCCTCAAGCTTGCACGTTGGAAACTACCTCTCTAATTAAATAAGCTAGAATAACTTTGAATTCGTATATTCTATTCATAGCACTAGTTGCTAATTTAGAATTAGCGCTACTATAAGCTTCGACTGTACATTAAGCAGCATTTCAGCTACCCACCAGTGACCCAGTCTGTCGCGATCCTCTAGAGAACCGACGATCTCTTATTATATAACATAACATAAGATATATAATACTTTGATCGTTTTCACTAGTATTGCCAAAGAATGAGCTTGCTATGCAATACTAAAAATTCTTCAATAACCTTGTCAGGTTATTCCACTTTTATCCTATTTTCTTCTAGAAGTTACATAAGAAATTAAACTTGTGGGACTATGCATTAATAATAGTTTATTTGTAATTTACAATTCAACGTCTTAATAGTACTTTTTTTCCAGTTTTTAAAGCTCTATATATTGTTTTCTGGTCACAATTTAAGCTTAAAGCCGCATCAGTTATACTACTATATTCACCAAACACTGTGTTATTCTCAATATTATAAAGTATAATAGGCTTAGAAGCTTTCCTCATGTTATCTAAAGCTTCTTTATCAAACTCTACTTTATTTTTATTTAAAGCACTTTGTTTCATTCTTTCTATAGTAGTATTACTAAATTCTTTATTTTTATTTAAGTTACCTATTAATATACGACCTTGTTCACTGTAATTAGCTTTCATTTTTATTCTATCTAATTCAGTGTGCTTATAACCAAAACTGGATCCGGCTTCAGTTAATATATTATAATTAGGTAATAAAGATTTTAAATAAAAATCTTCTACATCTAAAAGGTTTTTATTATTTTCTACAGTTGTCTTTTCTGTAAATGTTTCTAATATTATAAACACAAAGTTGTCTATACCATATTTATTTACGGCTAACTTTACTATCTTACTTCCAGTTCGATTGATTAGATGTCTGTAAAATCTAGTAAATAATTTATCCGTAGAAGCAGATCCTACATAAAAATCCTTAGTAATCTTATTTAAAATTAAATAAACACCACTTAGACCTTTTGTTTGATCTTTAATCTTATCTTTAATATTTACATCTCTAAGATCTTCAAATATAAAAACGGGTTTTATATTTTTATCTGTTAAAAATTCTGAAACAATTTTAGAGTGCTGCTGATTATTTACTGATGAAGATGTACTGTAACATCTTACTTTTTTTAGATAAGTACCATTATATGTTGTTGTGCTACGCCTTAAAAATCACTTCATTATTAAACCATTTTGGGCTATGTAGGTAACCCAGGAATCCTGTAACTATCATAACGATAAGGATTATTGTACCTATAACTCATGTCAATGTTCTTGGTGCTCTATATGATGCGTAGTATATACCTCTTCCTATGTGTAAGTACACTAAAAAGAAGAAAGCTGATGCTGTGTTACTATGTAAGTAACGTACTAATCATCCATTGTTTACATCACGCATAATCAAAATTTATTAAAAAATAAATTATTATCTACTATAATCTAATCCTTAGACGCTCTATCTATAGGCTTAGTTGTAAAAATATATTTATTTTTATAAAGTCTATTTGTATCAATATAACGATTACATGTATTACTGCTAGGTTTTAAACCTAATGCTTTATGCGCCGAACTGAATGAGGCGAAAGGTGACCCATCTACCATTTTATTATCTTCATAAATATAAACAATCTTAGGGTTTTCAGATCTATTGGCTATACTATACTTACGCACATTTTCTGTATGCGGTATATTAAGTTTTAGATCAAAAGGGGAATCTTTTTGCATAATATCATTAAATCTCTCAGTAATATTATTAATAACATTATCAATATCACTAACAGATGAAACTGTACTATATCTTTTATTAAGAATAGCAGAAATATCTAAAAATAAATTCTTACCTTCTGTTGTATAGTAATAACCATAAATCTTCAATAATAAAGCTATTCTTCATAATTTGAAATCTATAGCTTTACGAGAGTAAAATTTAGATGAATCTAAATATGGTAACAGGTAGTAATACAAAGCATCTACGTTTGCAATAGTTAAAGATACCACATTAGTTCTTACATTAATCGTATTTGTAATGTTTATAGGTAGTATTTTATTATCTGGATCATTATGTATCGAAGCATCACTTGACAAGTTTAACAAGAAATTTGTTATACCATTTAAACATTCTTGACTTGTATTTTTTTGTGCTACTTGAAAATATAAAGAAGACCCTGTTTTAATACCAAAGGTACCTTCACCTTCTATAAATCCTATAAATCAATTTGGGTTTATTATAATTTGAGATTCCGAAGTACTATATGTGAATATTTCTCTTTTAGAATTCATACTGTTTTTAATAGATACAATTTTTTGCATATCTACATCAGATAATACTTTATTAGTAGCTCTTATAAGTGAAACTTCATAAAAACTAATAAAGTCTAATTTTTTACTAGTATGTAGAGGATAGTGAAGAAAAATATCGCATAGTTTATTTATATTCAAAGAATCTTCGACAATAAAAGAACAACTATTTCTATTACTTTCTTCTACAACTCTACCAAAACCTAAATTAGATTTAATGGTATAAAGTACTTTTATATCGTCAATATGTAAACTTATTTTAAATCTTAATTTAATATATTTACGGTCTATTGTAACTAAAAAGTTACCTTCGGCATCCGTAAATCCGCTAAATCAATATAAAAAGTCCTTATTTCTCTGGTTGTCACTTTTCACTGAGCCAGATACCACATAGTCTTTACTTAAATAAGTTGTAAAGTTACGAAATCCCATTTTATTTTTAGAACCCGATACATAAATAAACAATGATAAAGTTATGCCTACAAAGAGGCATAGATAGATAATCTATACTACTCTACTTTACAGTAGAGATTGGACTATATCATCATCTATATTAAGGTTACGGAATAGTGCACTTAAGTCAGATGTCAGGCGTGTAGTCTCTGAAGATTTTACTGGACATATAATAAACATATCCGTAGGTTCCCTGCTGATTGTCTTAATCAAGATTTTCCAGCAATTAGCCCGATTTAATGAACACATTATGCAATATGCTCTACAGAATTAAATGCTTCTAATACTGAAGGGTTATAATGCCGAAGACTATATTATTTATTTATTTAAATTAGATAACTCTTTTATTAGAGCTTCTACTTTATTTTCTCTATGATCTGATCTAGGATTTTTATGAAGAGTATTCACAATTTGAATTCATATAGAATATTGTAAAGCTTTATTTCCCTCTAAAGGATATTTATCAAAAAAAGGCACTAAATCATTTAAAATTATATCTCTAGGAACTAATCTAAATTTACTTATACCTCTCGTTTCAGTGTATACTTTACCGCACCCAAGAGTATTAACTATTAAACTTAAAACATATAAATTATCACTTTTCTGACCTATTTCAAATACAAGAGTATAATCTTTAATTATATTACCTCTGGCATTTTCCCGTTTTCTAGTAAACAATGTAAAAGAACTTTCACCTGTTGCGAAACCAGAGATTCACCAAGGATCTAGTTTATTCTTTAAGATTAAGGACTCTGCAGAAGATAACTCTAGATCTACATTAGGAATTTTACCTAAAGGTGCTAATTTTTCTAATAAAGATTCAGATAAAGGATTATTTAGTTTATTTATTAAAGACAATAGTTTTAAGAACCCTTCAACGTTAGCGTGTAATTTATTATTCATAAGTTCTAATATTTTACAAAAACTTGTAAAATTTATAACTTTAGTGGTTTGTAGTGGATATCTTTCAAAATGTGCAATAATAACTTTAAGATCTTGTCTTGATCTTACTCTATAGCGCGCAGTATTATTACCTAGAGTCGAAACTGAACCTACACCAAAAAAGTATTGAATTTTATTTAATAACTCTATATCTTTTTTGTGTAAAGTAATAATAAAACAAGGTTCAACTTGTCAACCTATCGCTCTTGTTTTAGATTTAAACACAGACATAGTGAAAGATGATTCCGCGTCAGCAAACCCTGTAACGAATCAGGGATTTAATTTTATTATTGGGTTTTCGTCATATACACAGAGCTTGCGCCGTACATTAGATTTTAAATCTAGATTAGAAATTCTACTGTTTCTTGAGCTGTTGTCTGATTTAGCCGAGAAATTTTGTGTAAGAATTAATAAAGTTAATAAATAGAAAATAATATGCCTAAATTCCTTATTCTCTCGAAAGGGTGGACTATATCATCATGTCTAATTTATTAATAATTGTACACATGTCTTACCTTTAGTCTCTGAAGATTCAACTTATTTGAAAGTTGCTTCCCTGCTGATTGTCCAATTTTATTATTTGGGTGTTCCAGCAATTTGTAAGATTTTATAGCTACACATTTTTTACATAGCTAAAGTAACTCCAGTTACAATTTGTATAACTAAACAAAGTAATAATAAAGAGTAGGGTCAGCCTCAAAAAGAACTGCCCTCCGAACCGTACGTGATAGTTTCCCATCATACGGCTCTCACCCAGATTGTACTACGATAATTCGGTCTCATTTCGATATTTTATGTATTTTTTTATCCAGTATAACGTTTGATTTCTCTGATGTCAGCCGGGGTTAGATGTCCAGTGTGATATAGATTGTGGTGATATTTACAAAGGGGAATCTGTTTTCTTTTCATGGCACCTGTTCATTCCTCAAATGTAGCGTTACCAGTACGCATCTTACCTCTAACATCTTTAACCGATCTTAGATGATGCATTTCGATATCAGTAGAAGTTCCACATAAAACACAGCTTTTACCGAACTTTGTTTCCGTCAATTTACTAGATCAAGTTCCTTCCAGGATTTCCTCCGGTAGGCTGTAATTTTTTGTGTTTTGGTATTGGTGCTTTACTTTAAGATTTTTCGGTTGATAAATTTCTTTGTCTGTTTCCGGACATTTCAAGTTCTTTCCGAATTTCTGGAATACTTTGCTTAAGGTATCTAGCTTGTATTTACGAGCTAGCGTTAATGCACATGATGCTTTTAGATATCAGATAGCCCTCTTGTTCAGATTTGAGGCAAAACTGTAAAAATTCAATAATCCGTGTATCTTGGAATTGTAGAATGATAATATATCGTAATGAGAAAGATTTAGGAGTGATCCCATGTGTTTTGGAATATATATTTGTTGGTTATTTTGTCTGATAAATCCAGCTGCCTTCATCTTTTCTAGAATAGTTTTTATGGGAGCCTTAACCAGGGGTCTTCTCACCACAACTTTTCTAATTCCGCTCTTGCTCTTACCAAAGAATGTAGAAGATCTTTTTAGTTTCTCAATTTCAGCTCCTAAAAGGTTAAATTTATTCTCCTGCATATGAGTGATGATAGTCTTGTCTTTGTTAAGCTCAACACCACATCTAGTTTTAAGAACGTCCTTACAATTCAGCTTGATCATTTCCGCCTCATTTCTGGTTCCTATGATCATTATGACGAAGTCATCAGCGTATCTGATGTATCTTAATCTCCTGAAGTTAGGATCGAAAGCGTCCACATTTCTTGTACTTTGTAACAGACGCAGATATTTTAACCTATCTTGGGTATTTGTCGCAAGTCTACGAAGACGTTCTATTTTCTGATATGAAGGGTTGTGTCTTCTCTTCTTACCTTTGTTAAAAGTATTTGCAAAATTCATTATGTATTCATCAAATTGATGCATGACTATATTACATAGCAGTGGACTCAAAATACCTCCTTGCGGAACTCCTACGTCTGACTTTACTATTTCGTTTGACTTCGGGTTTCTATCTCCCGCCTGGAGAAACTTTATAAGTAGTTCCAGGAATCTCACGTCTATAATTCTACTTTTGACCCTTTCCACAATAATTTTGTGCGGTATGCTTGGGAAACATTGGCTTATGTCACCTTGTATTACCCATACATAATTTTGACCACCACAATATATTTGAGATAGTGCTGAATGACAAGATTTCCCAGGTCTGAACCCGTGGGAACAGTCTAGGAAACTTTTCTCTCAAACTGCCTCTAGAATTACTTGTAGTGCTTTCTGAACTATTTTATCTCTCGGAAATGCTATAGTTAGGGGTCTCATCTTGTTTGAATTAGCTTTGGGTATCTCGATTCTTCGGGATACACTGAAGTCGAATTTTCCAGTCTTCAACTCCTCCGCTACTTTCACGAACCATTCCCATCTCAGACCATCTAGAGTTTCTTTCCCTATACCTCTTGTCATGTTACCCTGTTTACCCCTAATATCCTCATAACAGGCTACTAGGAAGTAAGGGTCACTTAGAAGCTTGATAAATTTGTTGAATTTATTATCGTGAGTTCTGAAATCGTCGAGTCTTTGAGATATAATGTTAGTCAAATTGGGTTTAGCGGAAGATACAATCTTCTTGACCTCACCGTCTCTGTTTGAATTACTTACACTTATATCTTTATTACTACTGACATTCTGGCTATTTCCCTTTGTTCCAACAAAAGAACTACTATGGAAACTCCGTTTTCGCATAGATGTACATATACATCCATAGGCGATTAAATCCCGTGGTTGACTATTGATTATATTTACTGTCCGTATTGCCTTAGCCGCTTGCACAGTTTTATTCCCTTTACCGGGTTGACGTGAGACTTCCCAACAACATATCATATTTCGGATATTACGATATGCAATGTCTCAAATGTACCGACATATTCGGCTTAGGATACACTTCCTGAATAGATGACGTCTCTGTGTATCAAGTTTGTTATCCTCGACATAGCAATTTCCGTTAACCATGTCTACTATCAGGGGCCGTCCTGACTTTACATAGCTTTTGTGTTCAGCTCCCCAACTTATATGATTATTGGCCATATAAATCGTGAACACCCACGGATTGTATAGTATTTTCTTTACTGTTGAGTATACAATAGAGTCTGGACCAACTCCCATAATCAACGCCCTCACACGGCGCACTCCGAAATTTCATAAGTAACTTATATTACTAGGTTGTGAAGCGTCTATTAGATAACCATTAGCTAATTTTAATAAAGGGTGATTTTTTAATATTCTCATGATAATTGTCAATTATTTATGTATTGTATATAAATATACTATTATAGCTTTAGCTTTGCTTCTAGCTTTTAGCTTTTACTGGCTAGCCTTTATGAAATAGCTAAAGTATTCATAGAAGCCATGCATGCGGCTCTGCTTTTATAAAGCTAAAGCTAAAGGCTACAAATTATATAATATATTTATTTATTTTTAAATAGTAACCTCTTAAAAAAAAAATAGCAAGCTATTTTTTTTTACTGTTTACTAGATCTTTAGTTTATTCATATTGTTATGCGAAGCATTCAGCAGTGCCCTAATTCATCCTTTGCTAGAAGAATATGCACTGCTGCCTTCATAGCAATATTTGATAAAAATATAAAGCTCTAAGCTTTAGCTTCCTATTTCTCCTGCTTCTATTACATAAGCACAGAAATAAGCACAAAACTAATAGAGTGCTTTACAGTAAACAGCAAGAAGTATACATTAAACTGTATAATTTACATAACTATTCCTAGCTTTCAGCTTACTTCTAGGAGATACTGCTTTAGCTACGCAGAAATAGTACCCCTTCTCCAGCTTGCTTATGAATGCAGCACTATAGCTTTAGCCAATGGAGTAGCATATAAAAAAAAATATAAAGCTATGCTATTTCATAAAGCTATGCACAAACTAAGCATAGACTCCGTATATTCATAAAAGCAAGCCGTCGAATCTTATTATTCACTACTTCTAGTTCTAAAGGTAGGCCGCTTATGAAGGCGGAGCAAGCATGCACTAATTCCTTAATGAATGCGCAAGCTACTAGCTGGAGGACTTATTCTTCTAACCAAGCGTTATAGCCAGCTAACCAGATAGATAATACTTATACTCCTTGCTTGCGCATATAAATCGGTATAGCTATGCTATTTCATAAAGCTATGTGCAAGCTAAACATAGACTAGGTATATTCATAGAAGCAATCTAAAGCAGGAGTGCTGCGCTAGCTAAAGCTATAAAAATAATAGCTATAGCTATTATTTTTTTTACTTATTTTTTTTTTCTCATCTTAGAATCGAACTAAAATTATGCTACTATCCGTTAAAGCTAATGAGATTTAGGGTTATTAACCCTTTAATATGCTAGGAATGCTAGCTTGCAATACGTTGTATCGTAAGCAAGCAATGCTTCGCAAAGCAAGCAATGCTTCGCCAAGCAAGCAAATATGCACTCCTTTATCTTAATATAGATAGCTTGCCTTTAATATATACGCTTAATGCTGCGGCTGCGGCTGCGGCTGCGGCTGCTGCAGGGTCAGCATTGCTTCCGTCTTCTCTATGAAGGTCATTACTATAAGAAGGCGGAGCTCTACTTCATAAATCTATAGCTAAAGCTCACCTAGCTATTTCATAAGTTAGGAAAGCTACAGCTGCTGACATATTTGAGTGCTGCATAGCTGCTATGAATATTTATAGCTTGCGCATTATATATGCGCAAGCTATAAATCAGCCAGCAAGCTACCCTTCTATGCTTCTAGACTTCCCTAGAAGCCTAGAAGCATTAAGCAGCACAGAAATAGCCAGCTAAAGCTAGTAAAGCAGGCAGAAACATGAAGCAGGCTGACTATCCAGCAGTAGTAACTTTATATATAAATGTAAGCTAAGCTAAGCAGCCCCAAAAAAACTTTAATGGTTAGGGTATTGATGCGCAAGCTAGAGCTTGCGCTGTTACTGCTTCCCTAGATAGCTTGCCCCTGCTGCGTAAGGGTATTATTACCAGTTCTACTTTCCATCGAGGCGCAAATTAGAAATTAAAGAACGATCTTTATCCATCATAAGAATAACTAAGCTTGCTATTGTAATAGAATTTACCACGTCATCTACTACCTGTACAAAAGTAAAAATAGATAAGTAGAAGCAAATTCCTATTAAAATATAAAGAGCGTAATTAGTAACAACTCCGTTACTTAAGCTAGAAATTATTTTACTAGCTTTAGTTAAAATAACACCAAATCCATAAGGACCTATTGATTCAATACTACCTTTGTCTAAAACTTTTGTAGTTTGACCTCCTATTTCTAAAACTGAATTAACAATATATTTATTATAAAAGAATTCAACTAAGAAACGTTGATTGAAGAAACCATAAATATAATAACCTAAATTAGATAATTTAAAGTTAGATATTATATTTGGCATAAATTCAGAATATATTATCGCTAATGCTGAGAAAGATACAGTAAGGATAAAAGGAATTAATTTAAATATAGTAGGTACACCAAATTCAGTATCAATCATTATTTCATGAACTGGGTGAATAAATATACTATTATCTACAAAGAACCCAGAACCTAAACCTATGAAAATATCTCTAGTAATATATCCAAAATATATAGAGAATATAGCTAATACAACTAAAGGTAAGCTTATGAATATATCACTTTCATGAGCATTTCTATAATAATTAACAGGTCCATTAGGATTAGTTAAGAAAGTTAAATATATAACTTTCACTGAATATAATGTAGTAAATATAGCACCAATTACTGCTATAACATATACATCAACACTACTAAAATGATATTGACCGTAAGCAGATTCTAATATAAAATCTTTACTATAAAATCCAGTCATAAAAGGGAAAGCTACTAAACTAAGACTAGCTATTAATATTACAGAATAAGTTAAAGGTAGGAATGATATTAATCCTCCATACTTTCTCAGATCTTGATTATCTACTACAGCATGTATAACTGCACCAGCACCTAAGAATAATAATCCTTTATAGAAAGCATGATTTATTAAGTGGAATATAGCTACATTATAAGATGATAATCCTATAGCTATAACCATCATACCTAATTGCTAATTAAACTAAAAATTTTTTAGAATTTACATTATATTTATATACTCTTTACTACACTAATTATTACGAAAATATGGAAAAGTATAAGTATAATATCTACTTTCACATGTTTCAATATAAAACAAATCTACATCTTCATAGGTCTGACGGCCAATTAAATAAGGATGTTCTGCATCTCCCGTCCAGATTTCTAAATTTACACGAACCTCTAGCTGATTCCATATATCCATATCGGGAATATAAAATTCAATAGGGATGGCGGGGTTGTCTATAGGAGGAGTTAAATTTGGATTATTATACAACTCATACATATAAAAAGTAGGAATACCTCCTCATTCAGTGTCCATAGGCTCCGGATTTAACAGACAGACTCACTTGGGACTTATCTCTGCTAACCCTTCATGATGTGAAGTATCTATTTCAATTTCAACTAAGGCAAATTCAGCAAGGTGAGGTGAATATAATGCCTTTAAAAGAGTACCAGCTGGATCTCGTATATCAATACAACCATTATAAATATACTCACCTAAGTCTATGGTTAATGGTATTAAATATACCGTATTGTTTGTACAAAGCTCGGCTAAAAAATTACTAAAATATGAAGCTAGAAGTCCGTGTAAAATTAAATAGATAAGTCGATATGGGTCGGATCCAAAATACTCAATAATATCCTCTTCTGTAGGTATAACTACGGGAGGAAGGCTGCTTGCTAATCCCAGGTAATAATTAAATAGTTCAGTTATTTGTGTAGGATCTATCATTGTACTTTGTAACGGTATATCTACAAAGGAATGGGGTTTAGGTATATCTAAGTATAAAAAATTAAAGCCGCTCCACTGCTGTAGCAAATAAAACTTTTAGTTTAATTTGGACCATTTCTTTATTAATCTTGGTATTTTTCTCATTTATCTTTAAATTTAACTCATTCATTAAATTTTTGAGGGTATGTCTCCTCATCCTGACTATTTTTATGTATTAAAAATACATAAAAATTCTTTATTAAATTAATTCTTTTTATTTTTTCCGTTTTTAAGGGATAATTTTTAAAATAATAATCTATTAACTTAAATAATTCACCTTTTTTGTAAATAACATATTTAAAGGCTTCTATTTTTGGACTTAAAATATCTATTCTTCCTCCGTATATTCTTATTAAAGGTTCTAATAAATATCTATTTTTTTGTGTTATACCTATAGATACTTGTCCAGATCCTTCATTATAATAAACAGATCCATCGCTATCAATAAATCCACTTAATCATCCATTATTAAAAGTTAAAGGTTCAGGATACTTTAATTTTATATTATATTTCACACATAGTTTATTCATTTGTAATAATCTTGTTGGATTTCTTATTAATCCATTTATATCGTTTATTAATAAAATTAAACCTTTTTTATGTCTTAATTTATATCTTACTGCGTAAGAATTTGAAACAGATTTTATAGTTCCGCCATACTTATTCTTTATTTCATTTAATGCTTTTTTATCCCTTGCGTCCATGGTTATTTCAAAACTAGTATATCCTTTTTTAGTTAATATAAAATAACCATCTCCGTCTATTAATCCAGCTAATCATTCATTAAAAGATAAATCACTATTATTTTTATTAACTAATTTTATAGCTTCGCTAGAAGATAAATTTACTGCTTCGCCTTCAATGATATTTAGAGAGTTGTACATTTTAGGTAGAATACCTGTAAATGCAAAATTAAAACTATTACAATGATTATTAATAATTATAGAAAAAATTATGTTGTGTATACTAATACATAATGTAAGTATATACTTATTTAAGATAAATAAGTTTTTTATTAAATTAATAATTATTAATTTAACAAAGATTAATATCAAACGTATGGCCTCTGAGATTCCTACTAGCTTGCTTATAATTATAATCTTTCACCTTACTGACAAAGTTATATATAAAAATATATAATTGTACAATCAATAAATGAGAGGCGAATTAAAAAGATAATAACTAATATGACTATATAATTTGTCATGAGCTTTGGTTATCTGCGAATTGATCGAATTATCGATTTCTACGCATATAGTTTGATGCCTGAATATAATAGAATGAATATTATATTCTCGAGCCAATTGACTCATTGTAGAATATGCTATAATTTTTTTTATATCTTGTTGGAATAACCCTATAAGAGAACTAAATACAGTTGTAACTGCACCTAATCATAAACATATTAATAATACAGTTGAACTGTATTCAATTAAAGGTGATGAACGTATTAATAAATACACCCCAGCTGTAACCATTGTAGCTGCGTGTATTAAAGCTGAAACTGGAGTAGGCAAAATTGTTGATTTTCATTATGTACTTTTATTGTACGTATACGATGAAAATACTCAATAACTTCCGTTATTGTTCGGACTATATCTTCAATTAATTGATAAGTTTAGATAAAAATTTTATAATAATTCTACCTTCAAGAGTTAGATGTTTTTTATTTTTAACTAATCTATAAATTTTTAATCATCTTTTATACGATATGAATTTTTTAGTTTTTAATGGATAATTTGCTAAATATAGTAAAATTTTATTTAATTTACCGAAATTTACTACTGTATTGTATCCATTATAACTTTTAACATGAGTAATATAACCATGGATTTTCTCAGCTAAGTCTTTACTAAACCCTATATCATCTTTCTGAGATATAACATATCTTACAGTTGTTATAGTTTGACCAGTTGACTTGGATACTGAGGTAGAAGAAGTAAAACAACCTTCAGCATCAGTAAATCCTGATAATCATGCATTATTTAAAGTTAACTCATGTTTATCTTCCATACAATGTATATTTGTTTTATATATTTTGTTAAAAGCATCAACTCATACTTTAAATTGATTCAATTTATAATTAGTTACAATATTACCATTAAATATTTGAATTAATTTATGGATATTTTTTCTATCTCTAACTCTATAATGATGAGTTTTATTTATTTTATCCTGTACAGAAGCGGATCCAAATCCTAATTCCTTCTTTATATAAAAGAGTATTTGAGCATCCACACTAGATTGTGTGATTTTAAACTCTAAATACCCATCTTTATTTACTATAAAGGATCCGTCTCCTTCGGTAAAACCTGTAAATCATCATTTAAACTTATCATTTATTTTAATTGCTTCACATGTAGTCTCTGGGGAGCCTTCATTTTTTATGAAGTTTCCTGCGGATTGTCCCTCTTCTTGGATTTTGCCGAAGTCTACTAAATAGACAGAGGACCAAGAATTTAAAACGGGATGTTCCCGCATATAGTGAAGTTTAAGGAGAGCCCTGTTTAACAAACCCTCCATAGCCATAGGTAATCATATATGTAAACCTACTTGAGAACTTTTAGCCATAGCACCTATCAATAGACATATACCTATTATTGTAATAATATTTTCATTAATATAAGGAGCTAATGAGAATACAATACTATAATCTAAATTCGAATAACTTATAACTTTTCAGTTATAACCGGACTATATCTTCACCCTTTATCTATATATGTTTTATTAAACATTATTGATAAAGGGGTATAACGTGTAGTCTCTGAGGAGCCCTTAAATAATCTTTGATTATTATTGGTTTCCTGCGGATTATCCATTTTCATCCTATCCTTACGATTTTATATATCTTTATAGATATATAAAATTAAAAACAACCTCTAGGATTCTATTCTTTTTAATTTTTAAGTTTTGTGTACGCAGTTATATATAAAAAGTTTCCACAATAATCTATAAAAAGACTTTAGGGGTTTCCCGCATATAGTTATATAATAAGAGAGACATTACTGTCTCCCACGGCAATTTATTTAAATTGTAAAGAATTCAAATGCGAAAAATCAAATACTTTTCTCTTAGTATTAAACTCATTTTTAATAGCTTTTATTCTTTCTAAGTTATCTTTACTTAAAGATCCTCTATGAAGATCTTGAACAAGACATCAATCTTTATAAGCTAGATGTTTAGATGAATACAAAGGGTAATTATCTAAATAATTACGGAGTATTTCATGGCTTCTTGAGTTATGAGCCACTGCAACAAAAGCGAAAAATACTTTATCCTCGGTCTTTCTAGTTCTAGTGTATAAATTTACGGTAAAAAATCCCGCGATTTCATTCATAATGTAAAAAAAACTAGTAGCGTATCGCACACCTTGTTCTAAAGTAACCCCTCGGGAATAATTTTGTTTTACTTCTATTCGGAAAGAAGTTTGAACACTTGTTCTTAAAAATACTCCATTTTTCTTACGATCGTATATAGTTATACCAAAACACCCATCGGCGTCTGTAAATCCGGCTAATCAACTATTACTCTCTAAGGGGGAAGAATCTATACCTAATAACGGTATAGAGCTATTATCTTTTTCATTTATTCAACGAATAGCTCTGTGTAATGCTTCTATTTTAGGTGTACGCATATGACCATTAATTAAATTAATTATTTTTAATACTTCTTCTTTAGCCAGAATTTGTAGTAATACATGTCCTGCACTAGCTCTGTCTATTATTTTACCTACTTTCAATTCAGTAGATAATTTTACAGCTAAAGGTTTATCGTTAATATTAAAAGCAATAATAATCTTAGGTCTGTACTCTTTTTTTTGTGTATTTTTATCATGTACAGCTATGTGCCCATCACCTTCTATTAATCCCGCGAAATAAGGAGCAAAAGGTGTGCTGCTTCGCAGCTTAGAATACTTTCTAAGTTGAGTAAGAGATATATGATTAAAATGATAAGTACCAGTTTTAGCTTGCGTAGCTGCAGTACCTAAAATATTTGTTGTTTTATGAAAGCATCTTTGAGTATTTCTCGACGGCGTAGCCGTCGTGCATTGAGTTAATGAGCTAGTTTTTTGATTTTTGTGCGCCCCGATCCTTCGGATTAGGCGCGCTATGAAAACTTTACAATTTTTTCCTTTACCTAAAGATCATAATAAAATAAACATACCTATCATTAAGAAAGCATCTCCAACTCTATTAGTTAAGAAAGCTGAAAGAGAACTTTGGTTAGCCGCTATTCTAGTGAATCAAAAACTAACTAATAAATATGAACAAACACCTACACCTTCTCATCCTACGAACATTACTAAATAATTATTACCTGTTACTAGTATTATCATCATAAAAGTGAATAAACTTAAATAACTAAAGAATCTCTGATTGTGCAATTAAGTCAAATTTATCTTACAATTGATTTATTATGTTTAACAAAGGTTATCTATTTTAAAATTCTCTACCTGTATTCATACCAGATTTTATATCTCTAATTGAAATTATACCTTCAGCTGTAAGATGAAAACGATTAATCATCAAACTGTGAATTTTACATCAATCAAGATAATCATATAATTTTATACCTATAATAGAGTTATGGTTGAAAAAAGGAATTATTACATTGGTAATATTCGTAAAGTCAACTGTTGAGTAACTAACTGCAGACTTTCCACTATATTTGTAAACCTTTCCTGACCCAAAATATTCGGCTATTTTTTCCAATAACTTGATATCTCTACTATGTTGAGATATTCTAAATCTTAATTGCACTCTAGTACCTAATTTACTATTGGTTGAGGGCATACGGACATCAAAATTCCCCTCGGCGCTGACAAATCCTGAAATTCAATTAGGGTCCAATAAGACATTATCATTATTTATTACAGGTCTATCAACCGGTGTATATTCAGGGAATTCTAATTTTAACATATCTGATAAACCTAAGTTCATTGATGCTTTTATATTTATTATCTGATTTAAACCTTCTACAGTAAGATGAGCTTTATCATTGACAAGTTTTATTGCTTGTTTAAATAATAATAAATCCGCAGCTTTTTGGGTTAATAACGGATATTTTTCGAAATGATCCATAAGTTTATTTAAATCTTCAATTGAATCAATTGAATAATTAACTATTTCTCGATTTCGAGCTAAATGGATAGAACCTATACCACCTAAATATTCTTGTAATAATTGTAATACATTAAGATCTTTTGTGTGTAGACCTATTTGAAATCTTAATTGACTACGTCAACCTAATTTACGGGTTTTATTCCTGTCTACTATTATACCAAATGAACCCTCACCATCTATTAAACCAGATCACACTCAAGGATTAATTAACCCCATAGGATTATAGGTAGAAAATTTTCTTATATCGAATTGCTTAGATGGGACTTTGACACAGAAGTTTCAACTTTGTTGCATGTTGAAACCGAGGTTTCTACCTCTATTTCTTTCGAAACCTGTAAGAGTACACCTTAAACCTATTAAATCTTTATTAATAGATCAACTGCCGTCTACTCGTTGCTCTTTTACAACAGTATCTTTAGATACTGTTGACTTAGATCCGCGATTGTCCATTTTGTTTTCACAAATCTTAAGGCTTGTTACCTTACCTGAGTAATTAATTCAGCCACTTGTAGTTTTTCAACTACAGCTTGGTACCTTAAGCTTTAGGAGTTCCCCGGAGTTTGACAGTTTATCCCCACAATTACGTTTTCCCCTTACGTAACATCGAGGATCATGACTCATATATCCTATTGAATAAAAATGAACTAAAGAACTGATTATTAATACAGGTATTAACATTGATACTGTTAAACTATCAAATTGGAAGTTTCATACCATATTAAATGATTCATTATCTAATCATTTAAATAAATTTACTGAAACAGGATTATTATTAAATCCTACCTCAAAGAAGCTAATAATAGCCAATATTGTAGTTGTCATTATACTTAAACAACCTAAAATACGGCTACCTGTTACACCGACTTTTCTACCAAAAAAACCGGATACTATAGATCCTAATAAAGGTAATATAATTATACTTAAATACATTATTTATATTCTATTGCAATACTTCCTCTTCGTTTTCCCTCTTTTCCATAGGAATTAGTATTCCCTTAGGAAGGCTGAGGTATTCTCATAATCTTTAAATTATGCCTGACTATATCTTAAGCAAATAATTATGGGGGAGCTCTATTTAGAGCTTGCGCCTATATTTATAAACCAACCTACATTTAGTCGATGAACTGCGCACCAGTATGTGCTGCGTATAGTATACGCAGCATATAATGGTGTTTGGCTGCGGGTTATCTATTTCATTTCTTCATACAAATCGTTTTTACCATACAACGAGTCATTACCTGTTCCATTAATTACATTACTATATTAACTTGGTAGATTTGTCTTTAAGACTTTCCCGCAATTTGAAGGTTTTGCCTTTATATAAAGACTAGATGAAGGTTCACTTCACCTTTTTAGACCTATTTTCTCTTATTACCCTAATAATTTCCATGTTTATTTTTAGCTGCTTTGTTCAAACTTGTAATTTTTTGCTTTAATTGTAGAACATTTTTCAGAGCTACTCCATCTTCTTTTAAGTGCTCTTTATTTTTAATTATTAAAGCCACACTTTTAAAATCTAAGAAGTTTGAGTATTTTGATCCTCTTATATTATGTTTATCAAAAAAAGGAATTATATCATTAACTATATTATCAATTTTTGTAATGATAAGAGCTTTATTGCTGCAAAGCAGCCCACAAACTGAACGGTTATTATATTTAACCACGAGCTTTATTGCATAGCACCCAGATCCAAAAAAATCTACAAAACTTTCTAGTAAAGATAAATCTCTTATATCTTGAGCTATAGAAAAACGTAATGAAATGGCTATACCACTTTTAGTTTTAGAGTTTTGAACAGAGATAAAAAAGTTTGTAGCGATAAAAAAATAATAGCTTTAGCTATTATTTTTTACACTCCTGTTGCGAATCCAGCTATTCATTCTTTGGCTGACAAAAGGGAGAGCTTTATTGCTGCAAAGCAGCCCATATTTCTTTTCGATTTCTTCTCTTTTTACTGCTATAGTGTTAGGAAAAGATTCTTTTAATGCGCAAGCTATTGGATGCGCAAGCTACTCAATTCATTGAGCTTTTAATATCAACTATTTTTTGTATTCCTTCTAATGTACTATGTTCTTTTTCTAACATTAACTTAACAATGTTTTTAAAAAACATATAGTCGGTATATTTTTTAGTTAATAGTGGGTAATTATCAAAATGAGTGCTGCGCTAGCTAAAGCTATAATTACATTGATTATATCCTTCATAGTACTAACCCTAAATTCTACCATAGAATTTTGGTTAGGATTTGATATGTATCCTATGCCTCCAAAATATTCCTGGATTTAAAGCATTAAATCTCTATCTTTTTCATGCATCTTTATTTGAGTTCTAGCTTGAACACCCCCTTTTGTATCTAGGGTTTTTAATATAGTAACCACAAAAGAACTCTCAGCATCAAAAAGTCCAGTAATAAATCACGGATCGATCTTTTTAGTTATCGTAGATGCAGATACAGTAGAATATTTTCTTACTCTGATATTAACAGAAGTATTGTTTCTGGCTGTAGAGCAACCTAGCACAGGAATTCTATTTAGGTGGTTTAATAACTTATTACAGCTAAAGGATAGATGGCTTAATTTAAGAGGAGCAAGTCTATAAAAAGCTACTAAAATAGCTAAACCGATAGCAGATTCTGCACCAGCAACTACTATAATGTATATAGCATATGTTTGTCCTATTATATCATCGATATTAACAGAACTTACCAATATTAAGAATGTTATAGATAATAGCATTATTTCTATAGAAATAAGCATTAATATTATATTTTTTCTATTAAATACAAACCCTAAGATTCCTATTAAAAAAAGTACTAAAGTTAAATTCATATTTTATCTAAAACTACTAATTGTTCGGCTAGCCTCTACAGCTGAATAGCAGCATTAGCTTGCTTAGCTATTAATTTAATTAAGAAATCTGAAGGTAAAGCAAGTATATGCAGCAGCAGGAATAGGAGTAAAAAAATAATAGGTTTAGCTATTATTTTACTAGCTTACTATGAATTGATTTCTACTAGCGAAGCGCACCTCCTAGCTTGCTTAGGTGGGGTGCTCTAGCTATATAACAAGCTCTCCCCTATCGAAGATAGAGCTACCCCCTAGCTTGCTGATTTATATGCTATGAAATAAAGCTATAGAAGGATGACTAAGGCTTCGCTAGAAGAAGGCGGAGGATGCACCCCTCCCCACATATAAACATTATATTATGTTTATGTATACGAGCTTTATGAAGGGTGCGCTATATTTTATATAAAATATAAAGCTTGCACCCCCCTTAACATAACAAATTGTATATAGTTTTAGCTTTAAGAGTAGCTATATCATACAGCTATGGTGCTAGATATAGCTAGTTAAAAAATAATGGGTAGCTTTATATTTTTATAAAGCGCAGCCTTCATAATAAGCTAGGAATTACCACCCTACTAGAAGTCTATCTATTAGTATAAGTATAAGTATAAGTAAACCAAATTACCCATAACTATACTAGGGATATTGTAGATTTGAACTACAATCTAAATGTCCGTAGCATCGTGTTTTACCTTTAAACTAATATCCCTTTTTTATTAATGCGCAAGCTATAATAGCTTGCGCATTAATAAAAAATTTTTAGAGCATGCACCCTTCATCGAAGATAGAGTAGCGCCTTCTAGCTTGCTGATTTTTATAGCTTGCGCATATATAATGCGCAAGCTATAAATATTCATAGAAGGACGACTAAGGCTTCGCTAGAAGGGTAAGCTAGCTAAAAACCAACTTTTAAATTAAACTGAATAAAGTCAATGAACAAATTTATCTATATTTACAGATTCTATAACTATAGGCATTGAACTATGAAGAATTCCACATATTTCTGAACATTGCGATTCCCTACAAATTTTTTAATGTTAGTGTAGGTTATCTTGAACTTATCATTATTTATAAGTAAAATAATAACCTTTATATATTTTTCCGTCTTTTAAACGAAGATTAAAAGTTTTTCTATCTAATTTTATGTTTAAATTATAAAAGTGTTTAATTGCTTCAGTTATACTGTCAAATTCTTTATCCATATTTTCCCCTTTAACTAATATAGGTTTATTTTTTCTATTAATTATTAATGAATCTGTATCTACTTTTAATTTTTTATATTCATCAATTATTAATCCTACTTCGTCAAAGTTTTCAGGTAAATTTTCATGGGAGTATTTACATAAGAAATTATGGAACACTTTTTCAATTTTTATGTATTTAGTTAGAGTGTCCCTTTTAATTGTTAATCCTAATCCTCTTAAATATTCCATGCAAGAAGTTAAAGAATCAAATTTTAAAGTATGACCTTTGGAAGCTTCGCTCACAAATGTATTTCCTTCTTTAATTTCTAATTCTACTGGAATACTTGTACGAGTACCTAACTTATAAGTATCTTTTCTTTCATTTTGCATTATACCTAATAATTCTTCTAAATAAATATTGCTTGTTAAAGCTGTAGGTATAGGATAGCTTAATAATAAGAACTTATTAAGATAAGGTATTTTAGAATCTACATACTTTTTACTAGTTTCAGTATGTATATTTAATACTCTTTTTAGTTCAATTCTAGATTTAGCGTGATAATAAAGAATACTGCAAGTTAGATCATAAACATATACAGGATCACCTTTTGAAGATCCAGCGTTAACAACTCTTAATGTATTCAGGTTAAATTCTTTATCTAATAAATAAAATTGTTCTAATATTAAAGCGTCTTTACTGCTATATTTATTATTATCTAACTTAAATATTATTAATTTAAAAGCTTCTAGTCCTTCTTTATATAGTAAAGGTAAAAATTTACCTACTAAAGGATAATCTCTATTAAAATAGTAGTCCATTCTACGTCTTAGTAGGTTGGATGAACCTACATATTTATCACCTGTATTTTTATGTATAAACATATATACACCAGAGAAACCTTTATACTTAGATTTACCTGTTAATTCAGCTAAAAGCTCCTTATCTTTCGATGTAGATATAGGAAGTTCTATTTCTACACCTTCAACTTTTAATAATTCTTTTAATTTAGAGTCAGTAACTACTAAATTTTGATTGAGTAATACTTTATTGATTACGGATATAGTAGTAGGTTTTCCACTATTAATATGATCTGAGGCTAAAGATTCAGAATTATTGACTAAAGATCTGATTGAACTAAAATGTCTTGTTAAAGGTAAAGCTGCTATAGTACTTAGTCCTATACGCTTATCAGATAACAAGTGATTATTAAAAACACTTCTACTAGTTGCATCATGCAATGTTACAACAGTTTGTGAAAAATAAGTGATCTATATCACCTTTAAATGCTTACATTAAAAATAAGTTTAGCAAACTATTGAAGGGTCCCTAAATATAATAACCTTTATTATATCTAATTAACAAAAAATAAGAGCTTGCTAGTCCATCCTTCGGAGGACTACTAAAAGACTCATACTTTTCTGTACCCTTTCGGGTAGGGTCTGACTATATCTTAAGCATTATTAATACTAATAATACCAACCACCGTCTAGTCGATGAACTGCATACCAAATAAAAGCTTACTTCTACAATTGGTACTTGGCTGCGGATTGCCCATTGAATAATAAATCTTGATTTTACCGTACCACGAGTCATTACCTGTGCCATAAGTTATGTTACCATACTTACTTGGTTAAGATTTCTTTAGGGTGTTCCCGCAATTTGATGATTTATAACCATAGGTTCACTACAGTTTTGGCCATGTATTAAAGACCATAGAATACTCCTTCTCTATTTATGAAAACTGATACTTGGTTCAATCTACCGGGGTAAGCATCACATTTTATACCTAAAGATGGACAAGCAAAAGAATGAATAACATCACCAGATGTTATTACAAATCTTATATGTGTTAATTCAGGAACTATTACTCTGTTATCTACTTCTAACATTCTTAATCCCCCATCTTCTAAATCAGAATCTGGAACTATATAAGAATCAAATTCTATAAATTCTTCATTTGAATCTATGAAATCTGGATATTGGTAACTTCAGTATCATTGGTGCGAGGTTATCTGATAACCTCTCGACTGTACATTAAGCAGCTAATTAGCTACCCACAAGTGACCCAGTCTGTTGCAATAGATGGAAAAAAACAAAAATTATCTACTGACAGTCTTGTATTATTATTAACCTAAAAGGTGATACTTAAATATAATAATATGTTGACTGTTTTCACTCGTGTCGCCAAAGAGAATATTATTCTCTTTAAGATCCCCGTCGGGATCTTAGAAATTAATAAATTGAAACTTATACTTTTTAAAGTATATTAACTAAATATGGCTCTATTATTTAATTACTTCTTTTTACTAATATCACGACTATTAGATATATCATATATTTATTAAAAGAACTTATACTTATTGGTTATCTTTTATTCCTAGTTTATATCTCATACTTGGTATTACATAAGGTAATATTAGGTTTCTTAGTTTAGGTATAGATTCTTTTGTAATATATATAGAGAGATGACCTCCTATAGTTTGGATTGAATAATTCAAACCGTAGAGTTTTACTAACATATTAGCTAATAATTTAACCTCTTCTATTTTAAAACAATTAGTCGCAATTCTAACACCATTACCTGTTCAACAGCCAG
Organism: Fusarium sp. NRRL 66739; assembly: GCA_021655895.1. Taxonomy (NCBI): domain Eukaryota; kingdom Fungi; phylum Ascomycota; class Sordariomycetes; order Hypocreales; family Nectriaceae; genus Fusarium; species Fusarium sp. NRRL 66739. The sequence goes on from JAJJWO010000001.1 coordinate 51,256, forward strand.
CCGTCTGGGGACGGCTACACCGCCACCTATTACTAATTTTCATAATAAATAAGATATGTGTTATTAAAAAGCTTTTTATCTTTTATACGCCTAACCACTGTTGGTCTACTAGTATTTAAAGTAATAGCAGCCTCACTAATTGTATTACAAATTACTATTTCGTTTGTTACAATATTAGATACTACTACTTTCTTACCTAAAGCATTTACCCACTTCTCTCGTCCCTTATCTAAATTAGCTTTTGCAGATTCAACTCTATTGAGATGATCTTGTTTGGTTAGCCCTTCACTTAATTTAGTTATAACATATCTACCTCTATACGGGATGAATTTCTCATCATTTATGTTAGATTTCACCCAGATAGTCTTAGTGTCTGTTTCTATAGCTTTAGCGGCTTCAACGATTGAAAGATATAAGGTATCTTTATCATTATAAAAATCATATATTAATACCTCTATACGTTTTTTTTCATTCAATAATGGATTTAAACTAGCTAAATGATTTCTCAATTTTTCTAAAGATTCTTCAGAAAGTTTTCTTTGTTTAAATTTAGCTAAAGTTTCTTCTGTATGTTTATAACCCAGATTAGAACCAGCTATTTTAAGAATATTGTATACAGGTTTATATAAATCTAAATAATATTGTTCTCTAGCTATTACTTCTGTAATATCACAATACTCTAAAATCTCTAATTTGAAATTTTTATAACCATTTTTCAATAAAGAAGCATAAATAATACTTTTGGTTTTATTAACTTCTCTAGTTAAGAAACTAGTGGAGAAATAATCTGCAAGTCTATTTGCTAAGTTGGCAGAACTACCAATATACGTATCTCCTGTAATTAAGTTTACCCAACGATAGACTCCTGCTTTATTTTTATTTTCTTTATAGATAATAGATCTTATTTCAAAAGGATCAGAATAAGATGCAATTATGGAAGTAGAGTTATGTACACTATTATTAGAATAAAATCTATGTCCTCTAACCAATTTATTACTATCAGATAAACTATTTAAATGAGGTGGCAATGAACGAGCATTTTTAGGCGAAGCACTAAGACCTACTTTATAACTTAAAGAAGGTAAGATAAAAGGTGCGACTAGTGTTTGTAATTTTTTTACAGATTCTTTATTAATAATTATTACATTTCTACCCTCATGTAAGCCCTCAGTACTATATATACCGAATCTAGAAATTAAAAGCTTAACCATTAGTTTTAAATCTTTTATCTCCTTAAATGTAGTATAAACTACTAAACGTTTACTAGATAAGAATTTTGTGGGAGAGTCCATTATTAATACAGCCAAAGCTAAAGGAGTTAGATATAACTCTAAGTTAGGATTTATATATTTTATACCCTTTTTATAGAATAGCTTATGAATTCAATTAAAACTTCTAAAGGTAAAAGTATTAAATTCATAACCATAAAACTCTTTACCTTTAAGTTTTCTTGTATATTTTCTAGGTTCTAAGTTTGAACAATAACCTCTTTCTAAATAAAATTGATATAATCAAAATAAATATTCTTTATGAATTTCACTTTGTCTATAAGAAATTCTAGTTCCTTCTATTGTTCTAGCATTTGCGTAAGCATCTCCCAGCAAAGAACCAATTAATACAGATAAAACGTCATGATTATGAGGTCCTATTCTACTGGAAGCTCTAACTTTAGTATGAAATGTTTTTTTAAACTCTAGGCTAGTAAGTTTATTGGATTTACTATATGATGTATAACCAGTATCCTTGACTTGAGCTAGTCAATTCGATACATAAGTATTGTTTTTTTCTCCAGGTTTTACAGTACTGGCATCTTTTATTTTATAAAGAATATATGATATAAATAATTTAAGGCCACCTAAAAAGAAACCTTCAGCTAAAATAGTCATAGAAGGGTCATTAACTTCATCCATTAAATATAATAATTTGAAAGAAGGGAAGGCTATTAATATTAATATAACAGCTGGAGTTATAGTTCATATTAATTCGATTAATGTCGATTCTTAAGTACTTTCATACTTAACTGGACTATATCTTACCTTATAATTATATAAGATTTCCACGTTTAGTCTCTGAGGATCCTACTGAAATATAATATCTATATTTGGTGGTTTCCTGCTGATAATCCATTGTACATCCTTTAGGGTTATCACTGATAAAACATATATTAATCATCTTTATAGTACCTAAAGGCTTTAGGAGTTTCCAGCATATAGTGGAATTTTACTCATAGTTTTTTTTTAAGTTTAACGCTCTCCAGTAAATTTATATCTATCTTTAAATACTTCACCTGAATTTATATAAAGTCTTACAGTATTAGCACTAATACCTAAAAATTTAGCTGCTCTTCTGATTGAAACAAAACTACCGATTAATTTAAATCCTTCTGAATCACATTTTTCATGTATGTAGACAAGATAACCTCTACTAGTACTCATTTTTAATAGAGTTTCTTCAGAATGCTTTCTACCTAAGGCCTTTTGTCTCATTAACTCTTTAGTTTCTAACGAATGAGTTTTACCAAATAATGGATTATTTTCATTAGAATTGTTTGAAGACATAAGAGCTTTAGTTTCTTCTGAATGAGTACGGCCGTAGAAAGCTGATTTTTCTTGAATATAAACTCCTTTTAAAGATTTACTAATTTTGGTTTTAGTCTCTTCACTAAGCTTATGACCTGATGAAGAACCAGCTATTTTTAAAGTATTATATCTTGGATTTAATTTATCCATGTAATATTGTTCTCTTTCTGTTAAATTAGCTATATCGCAATATTCTAATATCTCAAGTGAAAAATTAGAATACCCATATTTAATTAAAGCTCTACTTATTACAAGAGTTTCTCTATTTTTTAAATAACTAAGGTTAAAATATCTAATAAATCTTTTAGCTAAACTTATAGATTGCCCAATGTATATATCATTCGTTATTTTATTGGTTCATTTATAAATTCCTGATTTATCTTTATTATCCTTAATAATTAATTTTCTCATTGAAAAAGCATCTTCGTAAAACTTTACGCTATTAACAGAGGAAGATGGTGATGTACTGTAAGACCGGTGACTATAATAAAATTTATATATGGAGTTAAACTTAAAACACTTTGGAGTAGGCACATCTCTACCGTGATTTAAGTATTTATGTGATATTTGTGTTTTATTTGAGGTAAAATTTTTTATTATTGAAAATAATATTCAACCTACTGCAAATAAAATTAAAACTAAATAGTACATAATATTATCATGAAGTTCCACTAGTCCTTCCATTTGAGGAGTAGCACTGTCTTGGAAATATATACCTCAAGGCATAGGTGCATCAAAATTAATAAATGTATTAAATAAGTGTTTCATATATAAATTTTTAATATATAATTTCTAATTATTAGCTTGCTAGACTTCGTCTAATACATAGATATCTGCTGATAGCTGGCGGGAGCTATCAGTAGTACGTACTACGTACTACGTACAGCAATACGCAAGCTACTGCAGTAGCAGTAGCATAAATATAATAGAATTGCCGCCCGTTGAATAGCTAGCTTCTTGCTATGCTTCTGTCCCCCTCCTACTATGAAATAAAGCTAGGGGGAGGACTAATATGCACTAGAAGTCAATTAATCGCTACTGAAGTACAGCTACATTTTTTTTTTTTTTCATTATTGCTAGCTTTAGCTTTAGCTTGCTTTATTTAGCAAGCTAAAACAGCAGCCTTAATTAAAATATTATTATACAACATATAATAATAATAAAGCCATCATTAAAGCAAATAAGGCTGTAGCTTCTGAGAAAGCAAACCCTAATATAGAGTATGAGAATAATTGATTTTTTAATGAAGGATTTCTTGCCACACCTATTATTAAACACCCAAACACTACACCTATACCTACTCCTGCTCCGGCTAGGCCTATAGTTGCTAATCCTGCTCCAATAAGTTTTGATGATTCTAACATATTATTAAAGATATATATATTTTAAATTAGATAGTCGAATCGTACACTATATTCAAGGTTCCTCGCCTGCGGCTCCACCCTCCCCCTTTAAAAGGTAAAGAGGTGAGCTATACTATATCCATACACCTTGCTTTAGCTTGCTATATTCCTGTGCTGCTATGAATACACTTCGTTAGGAGCAGTAAAAAAAAAATATAGCTTGCTATATATTTTTTTTACTGCTGCAGTCCTTTAGCTTCAGATTTCGTAATGAGTAGCAAGCTAAAGCTATGCATCCGCAAGCTAGGTGTATAAATAAGCATATAAAAGTTAGAAATTCGAATTTCACAAAATAAGTTTTTAAGGGTATATAAACTCCCGGATACTAGTTTCTAGCAAGCTAGGGATCTAGCTTTATTGCTGCTATGAAATATGCAGCAGGCTTGGCTAGAAGCACATAAAGCAAGCTAAAGCTATGGAATAGAAGACCCTACACGGTGTGCAGCCAAGTAGCCACCCGGCTATAAAGTGCATCGTATTCATATTTAGCCGAAATAAAGTTCTTACCTACTATTTATGTTCAGTGAACATATTAATAAATTTTTTTGATTTATAAAAATAATTATTGGATTGTCTACTATCTATTTTCAAGGCATTTTTACCTAATTCAAATACAAATCCTGCAGTAATTATACCTATGAAGATAAGCACTACAATTAATCCATAAATACCATTTTCATAAACACTTATACCATACGGATATATCACTAATATTTCTAAATCTAATAATAGATAAACTAATGCAAATATGAAGAATTTCACCCCGAATTGAGTTCTATTTTGACCAAGGAAACTATGAAAACCACATTCAAAAATACTATATTTTTCTTGGTATGGATTATGAGGAGCAAGTATGAAATTAAGAAGTAAAAAAACTATGGTTAAAATAGTAACAAAAACAAAAAGAAAAGTTACACTACTCATTTAATTGTTAAATAAAATTTGTACCAATATGGTCAAGGTTGTTAATAATTAATAATTATTATTACTAATTTTTCAATATATTTCTATATTGTTCAGACTATGTCTTTATTACTTAAAGTAATATTGGATTTTTTTTTACCTAAGGTAATTAGTCGTTGAACGGTTTTAATTTTATTAAACTAAACTTCGCTGCAAATCTTTCATTAGTTAGATTATACTAATAAATCTTCTTGCAATTTATCCAATTTTCAATGAATACACTATGTTTATCAAGGGGGCAATCCATATCTAAGATACAAATTTTAATTTGTAGTAGTTGCGGAGCAACTCGAACTCTTTCTAGATGAGTTCATATTTTCTTTTATTTTACATATTTCATTATATCCCTCAAGGGTTAAATGACTTTTTGATTCTATTAATTTAGCTACTAAAGATCAGTCTTTAAAATCTTTATATTTAACACCTTTAATTTTATATTCGTTAAATAAAGGAATAATCTTAGTATTAATATCTTCAAATTTTCTAGTTACAAAAATTACAGCTTTTTTACCTTTATTATGGTAATTAAATCCTCCACAACCAAAAAAATCCACGAAAGATTTCAATAGTTGTTCATCTTTATTATGCTGAGAAACTCTAAAACTCAATGACACATATTTATCATCTGGTGTAGTATATACCGAAAAAGAACCCTCTCCTGATACAAATCCGGCCATCCACTCAGGGTGAGGTATTACCATATTTTCAATTAAAGGTCTTATTACAGGTATAATGTGAGGAAAATCCTCTTTAACCGTCGAAGATAAACCTGAATTCATTGAGGCACAAATACTAATAATTTCTTGCAGTACTCTCGACCCTACTTCATATGTTAAATGCCCATGGCTATTTAATTTATTAATTATTAGTTTGAATAGTTCAAAGTCAGCTCTTTTTTGTGTGCTATGAAATAAAGCTATTAAATTATATTTATCGAAATGAGATATTATTATAGCTATATCTTTTAAAGATCTTACTTTATAAACACATTCCTTCTCAGAGGTATTAATTGAACCTGTTTGGTTAAAATATATTTTTATTTCCTCCAATAAAGATAAATCTCTAATATCTAACTTAATTTGAAATGTAGGTCTTACTCTTCATTTATCTTTATTCTTTTCTAAATGTATCATAAAAGAACCTTCAGCATCCGTAAATCCTGTGACAAATAAAGGACTTATCTGCTGGTTATTATTGTGTGCTATGAAATAAAGCTATTAATTTGTATTTTTTCATATTGATTTATTAATAATTATAATACTAAGGACTAGCTTAGGTAACGGAACTTAATCAGAAGTTATAATCACTTCCTGTAAGGCGGCACTGTTTTACTTCAAGAGGATTAGTCTGAGCCCTCGCGTTGAAGTCTGCTTAAGCTAAAACATATAATTATCTACAGTTCATGTTAATAATATCTCTCTTTATTATTTACAAACCGCAGACAATCCAATTGTTATTCCTTAAATTTATTTACTTTAGCTTACTTTAACCTACTATGCTTAGCACTGCGTAGCTAAGCAAGCTAAAACACAAAGAATGGAACTTTTTTTATTTACCCATGCTTAGCCATTCTTTGTTCATAAATAAAAATAATAGAATAACAAGTGTAATTATAGAAATTACAAAAGAAATAGGACTTGATATAGCTATATTTTTATAATTAAAGTTTAATTTATTAATTATTTTTTTATTATTATCTAAAACATTACCTTTTAATTCTAGATTTACTAGTAATGGATTTATTTTATATTCAGGTAAACTAAAGAACATTTCTTTTATTATACCTAAATAATAAACTCCTCCTATAACACTAGTTAATATTGCGATTAAAGATAAAAAGATAAGACCTTTATCTAAGGCTGCACTTAACACCATCTGTTTTCCAAAGAATCCTATTAAAGGAGGAACTCCTACAAATGAAAAGATAGTAATAGCTAAACTTATAGCTAAGAAAGGATTTATATAAAAATAACCTTTCAATTGAGTTACTAATTGGATCACGGCTATCAGATTTATCGTACAAATAATTATACTTAAGTTAATAACAAAGTTATTATCTACCTCTATTCATCCCTGCTTTTAATTTACGTATTTGATCTAACCCTTCGTTAGTTAAATGCCCCTTTACTTTCATTATATCTACTGCTTTACAAAAATCTGCAAAATCTTTTGATTTTACACCTTGTAAAGGTATACTTTGGAATAAAGGAATAACTTTATCGACCAGATCTTTTAATTTTAGGATTTGAAAATCTACTTTATTCTCTCTAAATCTTAAAAACACTTTACCACAACCTCAGAAGACAACTAAGTTATTCATAAATACCTTATCAATAGAATGTTGAGTTATATTAAATCTTAATTGTACTTGATGTCCTGTTTTTACAGTTAACGATTTAGTAATTCTAATACTAAAACACCCTTCTCCCGATGCAAAACCTGCCATTCAATTAGGATCAATAGAGTTTATTAACTCTTCCTCTGAACGACTTGGTCTTGTAGCAGGGATAATTTCAGGAAACGTAGTCTTTAGTGATGTAGAAAGACCATTATTCATAGAAGCTCTAAGAGATATAATTTTATGTAAACCTGTAATAGTTAAATGTTCTTTTTTATGAATTAAAGTAACAATTTGAGAGAACAATTTGAAATCCTCCGATTTTTTTGTTAAGAGAGGATATTTTTCAAAGTGGTTTATTATCACAGCTATATCTCTTAAAGATTGTACCATATATATAGAAGATTCTTCTTTATGGTAAATTTTACCTACCCCTAAATAAGAATAAATTTTTTCTAATACATTAAGATCTTTTTTGTGTAATTCGATTTGAAATACAGGTTGTATATATCACCCTACTTTTACTGTATTACTCTTAAATATTCTCACAGTGAAATTAGATTCAGCGTCGGAGAAACCTGTTAAGAATAAAGGGTTTAGGTTATCTGTACCTGTAGATTTAATATTATGTCTGAGGCACGCCAGTAAATTAGGGTTTAGAGATAGAGAAGTATATGATCTTCTTGATGAAGCCATAATTATTTGGTTAGAAGGGATTCTGACTTGATAGTTTCTTTCGAAACCCATTAGAGCATACCTTAAATGCATTAAATTAATACATCTATGACCGTCTACTCGTTGCTCTTTTACAACAGTATTTTTAGATACTGTTGACTTAGATCCGCGGTAATCCATTGCTCTTTCGATTATCTTCTGGCTTATTACCATACATCAGCGATTAATTGATCCACTTGTAGCCTTTCGACTACAGCTTGGTACCAGAAGCTTTAGGAGGTCCCCGGAGTTTGGCCATAATACCCAGTATAGAAGTTTCCCAGACCTCTTGGCAGGTGAATTATTTTTGTCCATTAATTCTTCATGCTCTTTGTTTTCACTTATATAACAATATAAAGAGAATCCTATTGCTATTAATATAACAAATGCATTTAAATTACTTATAGAATATTGTGTTAAATAGAATATAAATGCTTGAGTAGATTCAACACTAGATATACCTAATGCTAGAAGTATAAACCCTACATGAGATATAGTACTATAAGCAAATAATCTTTTAATTCTAAATTGAGTTAAACCTACCACAGTTCCTATTATTAATGAGAATAATGAACTTATTAGTAAAATAAATGTTCAACTCATTTCTGAAAAACTGCTATTAGTATAATACACTAATTGTAATAATAATATAAATATAGAAATTTTGGCTATAATAGCCACGAATGTAGTTACTATTGTAGGTATAGCGTCATAAACGTCCACATGACGACGGTTAAATTTATCGTCCAAATTAAATAAAAGAACAACTTTATATAATCCTGTAGCTCTAGCTTGCGCATTCATAGTGTGCTATGAAATAAAACTACAGAGTAGTTTATTTTAGATATCTACCTTTATTCATTCCTGTTCTTATTTGACGAATCTGATCGAAACCTTCGTTAGTTAAATGAACTTTTGTTTGTATCATTTTAGCTACTTTAGCTCAATCTTCGTAATCCTTAGATTTCACGCCAATAATAGGGTATTTATCGAAAAAAGGTAAAATCTTTTCATAATTATCTTTGAATGATTGACATCTGAACTCAATATAATCTTTATAAGAATAAGTTTGACCACATCCAAAGAAATCTACTAAACTTTTCAATAGAAATTCATCTCTAATGTGTTGAGTTACTACAAAAAGTAATGCTACACGACTTCCTGTTTTATGTAATTTAGATTCTCTAATACTAACTTTAAAACAACCATCACCACTTGTAAAACCAGCTACTCATTGAGTGCGCAGCACTAATTTGACACTATTAAGTGGTGGTAATAATGGTCTTGCTAAAGCAACAGTATTAGGGAAAGTTTCTAATAATAAAGGAGTTAATCCTCTATTTAAAGAAGCTCTAATACTTATTATTTTTTGTAAACCTTCAGCTGTTAAATGTTCCCCACGTTGCATCATCATAACAACTTCTTTAAATAATAAATAATCAGAATATTTATTAGTTTTTAAAGGATATTTATCAAAATGAGGTATTACTTTTGTTATTATTTGATCTAAAGAACCTATTGTAAAATCACAACAACCATTTCTTTCTTTACCTATTCTTCCTACTCCAAAATAGATTTGAATAAGTTTTAAAAGATCTAGGTCTCTTACATGAAGATTAATTGTGAAATTAGCCTCTATTTGTCATCCTAGTTTGCTTTTTGGTGATTTACGAACTATAACAAGAAAGCATCCTTCTGCATCAGAGAATCCTGATATAAATCAAGGATCTTGAGGTAGTTGGCTATTGTGTAGATTAAATCCAGTAGTAGTGGAGCTATAAAATTGTCTTTGAATAATTTGGTTAGAAGGGATTTTAACTTGATAACTTCTTTCGAAGCCCAGTAGAGTACATCTTAAATGCGGTAAATTAATACCTCATCAACTACCATTTACTCGTTGCTCTTTTACAACAGTATTTTTAGATACTGTTGACTTAGATCCGCGATTGCCCATTTTGTTTTCACTCATCTTCTGGCTTGTTACTATACCTGAGTAATTAATTCAGCCACTCATATATTTTCATATATGGTTTAGTACCAGAAGCTTTAGGGGTTCCCCGGAATTTGATAGTTTACACCCAACGTATGTTGATAAGGATTTCCCAAGTCCTTTTTTAGGTGATCAAAAATGAAATGGTGCTGCACTTACTTTAAATAAGAATCCTATTGTAAAAATTACTAGAGAAAGATTAATATAATAAGGTGTATATCATAAATTTGTAGAAAGATCACTTATACTAGTTATGATATATAAACCATCTAAGTTAGTAGTACCTGAATTAGCATATAATAAACTAGTACCTAATAAGATAAAACATGAACTTAGTCCACCTAATAAAAAGTATATTAAACCTCCTGTCGTAGATAGTTCTGAATTTCTATATATAGTACTTAATATATAAAGACCATAACTTTGTAATTCTATAGCAAGGAAAATAGACACTAAATCGTTAGTTGACATTAATAATACTGCACCTGTAATTACAAATAGTATAATTAAAGGATATTCTATAATTTTAAATTGTTCTCCCATTTTATTTATTATTTTTGTATTATAATAAATAAATTTATATAACAATAAATCTTTTAAAGAAGAATATTCTGATACTCATACTTTTCTCAAGGCGGCCGGATTTATCATATACATATACACAACATTAATCTTCTAATTTTCTACCTGTATTCATTTCAGCTTTTATTTTACGAATTTCATCCATTCCTGTTAAAGTCAGATGAGCTTTATTTTCCATTAACTCAGCTACTTTAACGAAATCCTCAAAATCTCGCGATTTATTCCCAAGAATAGGATGATTTTTTAATAAAGGAAGAACTTTTACAGTAAGATCCAAAAATTTGGTTACATCAAGATAAATACCATCACGATTCTTAGATATTCTCCCGCAACCTAAATAATCAGCTAATCTTCTTATTAACGGCTCGTCTCTTAAGTGTTGAGTAAGCTGGAATGTCAATAAAACAGCTTCACCTATTTTGGTTTTAGATTTAAAAATTTTAACGTAAAAACAAGCCTCTCCCGAAGAGAATCCTGCGAATCAGTAAGGATCAATCTTTACATCCATATTATTAACTCTAGGTCTATCTATAAGTATTACGTCTGAGAAAGCAAGACTTATGTCAGATGGAAGACCTCTTTTTAGACAAGCTTTAAGTCCTATAACTTTATTTAATCCATTTTGAGTTAAATGTTCTTTGTTATAAATTATATTAAAAGCTTTCTTTATAAGTTCGTAGTCAATTTGTTTTTCAGACAATAAAGGATAATTATCGAAATGTTTTATTATACTGACCATATCTTTTATAGATTGAACACGGTACTGGTATGTAGATTCACCTTGCTTAGAAATTGATCCTACACCAAAGTAATTTTGGATTTGTTTCAATAAAAATAAATCCTTTTTATGTAAATTAATTTGGTAACTAACCTTAACTTCTCAGCCAGAACGATAATTATTGCTTTTTGACGTAAATATAGTAAAACAACCTTCAGCATCTGTGAACCCTGTTATAAATCAAGGGTTAATGTTTAAGTTGTCAATAGAGTTAATAATAGGTTGAGTCGATAAAGAAGAATAACATCTGTGTGTGTTTATGTAATTAGAAGGGATTCCGGTTTGATAGTTTCTTTCAAAACCCATTAGAGTACACCTTAATAATGTGGCTTTAGCCACATTATAACTACCGTCTACTCGTTGCTCTTTTACAACTACTGATTTATTTATGACTTGTGGGACGTTTAAATCAGTAATTGACTTAGATCCGCGATAACCTATTTCTCTTTCGATCATCTTCTGACTTGTTACCATACCTGAGTAATTAGTTCAGCCACTCATATATTTTCATATATGGCTTGGTATCAGAAGCTTTAAGGCGTCCCCGGAGTTTGGCAGTTTGTCCCACGGTGACGATTTCCCAGATCGCCAAGCAGGATAAAAACTAGTTAATTGTAATATTAATATACTAACTAAAAAGATAAAAATATGGAATATTTGTGTGATATTTGTCATAAGTAATAAACCACCATGTAAACCTACACCTTTAGTTATAACAGCTAAAGAAGACATATCATGTAAAATACAATAAATTAATATTAATATCGCTATTCTATTAAATAGTATTGATAAATCTCGTCTTATATTGACGGCGTTTGAAAGTAAAACTAGTACTATTGATAATATAATCATGTGTAATTTTTTTTTATATAGTCCGTCGACTATTATGCGATGGCCATCATTAGGCAAGCCTTAGGAGAAAATCGAATTCTCATTACTAACGTATGAAATTAGAGTTTTAACCATTTAAACTACTTAGGCTTATTTTTTTAATAAAAAAAAGTGAATATTACTACCTATGTCTTGCTTGCTTGCTTGCTTGCAGTCTAGCGCTTAAAAAAAAATATAGCTATAGCTTCAGTAGCTTTATGTGCATGCGAACCCTCGCTGCATGCTCCTGATTTATAGCTTGCGCATTATTAATGCGCAAGCTATAAATATTCATAGCATCACTATCTTCGATAAGGGGTGGTTCTATGAATGCGCAAGCTCCCCACCTTCGCACTCATCCTTGGCTAGAAGAATATGCACCACTCCTCATTATGGATGCTATGAAATAAAGCTAGAAGGTGGAATAAATAATGCATTAGTTATTTTTTTTTTACTACAGGAGCTAAGGTAAGCTCTTAATAGGAGGGTAAACACTCGGGATCGAACCGAGAACAAGTTACACCACAAATAACCACTCTACCTATTGAGTTATGTCTACCTTAATAAATCGAGCTTTAGTTGGCTTTAGTTTTAGCTTGCAGTTATAGCTAAAGCCCTCCCTTTAGCTTTATGTGTGCGCTAGTGCTGCCTCTAGCAAAGCCTTAGTCGTCCTTCTATAACTTGCGCATACAAATCAGCAAGCTAGAGGTAGCTCTATCTTCGATAAGGGGTGCATCCTCCTAACGAAGTGTATTCATGGCAGGAGGACAGAAATATAGCGCGCTAGCTATTCATGTTATGAAATAAAGCTAGGAGTTAAAAAAAATAATAGCTATAGCTATTATTTTTTTATGCTATGAAATAAAGCTAGATATTAGTGCTCCATCCTATGAAATAAAGCTAGGGGTGTGCTTTAGTTTGCTATAGACTACTAGCTTACGCATATAAAGCTAGTATTAAAATAGAATTATCCTGCGGTGATTCGAACACCGACTGTAAATACCAAAAATTTATGATCTACCCATTAATCGACAGGATATCATGTACGTACGTAGCTACGTATATACATGCTTACTCTGGCTGTGCTCTTTATATGCATGCTTATTCTTCTAGCGAAGCGTTATCTGAAGCTAGACGGAGTTTAGAGTTATATATAGCTTGCGCATATATCCTTATTTCTGTTGTAGCTTTAGCTTCAGATTTCTGCATAGCAGGAATGCTATGAAATAAAGCTAGGAATCAGCAAACACCCCCCACTATAAAAAAGATGATCTAAACACATAGAAGTTAAGGACCTCACATCTTCTTTTTCTAGCATAGACTTTGCTATAAAATCATTCGGGTTTCCAGTATTATTAATAACAGAATTGGATGCTGCGCTAGGTAAAGATAGTAAATGCTCTTTAAATATATCTTTATTTATAGATTCTGTGCTATGAAATAAAGCTATACCTTTCTCTATAGATTCATGGGAATCTTCAAGGAATTCTAGTGCATTTCTATGTATTTTTTTAATATCACTAAGTGCAGAATAACTCTGTCTAGACAGATATGATCAATCTGCATTCTCTGCTTTTAAATGACTAACTGTTACCTTTATCTCTATAACTTAGATCTAGATAGTTATACATAGAATCTTCACATAGATCTGAGAGTCCTTTAGCTTTTCTAGCTTTTACCATGCTTTTTATTACCTGAGTATTCTTCTCTTCATAATAATTCTTATATCTCCATATCAATTTTTCCTTGTAAATATTAGTAATCTCTAGCTAGCGCAGCGCACCCCTCTTAATTAAACCCTCAATATCACCCTTATAAGCTGCAGCTAAATCTGTGGCTTTCTCACCTTTAAGTTTTTCAATATATAGCGGAGCGCACTATTTATAAAAACAGGTAGGGGATTATACTCTGAATATCTGTCCGCGATTTTCTTCATTTCCTGCATATCACTAGAATTTATAAATTTACCACTACACTTTTTACAAGTAGGGTTTTTAATTAAATTAAAACTAGTAGTAGTTTCGCTAGCTTCGCTAGCTTCGCTACTAAAAGAACGAAGACCAGTTAAAAAGCAGATATTTCTTATTAATGTATATCGTGATCTAAAAGTATAAGTATCTTTATTATTACTGCTCCTCCTCTTCTAGCGGAGCGTAATGGCAAGCTAAACCTAAAGCTAAAGCTAAAGCTATGGATAAAAAAATAATTTGTCATCTCTATATATATTAGAAATTTTACAGTCTTGTATACAAATTAAAAGCCCCTAAGATGAATCGAACATCTATCATAATATTAACAGTATTATGCTCTACCGTTGAGCTATAGAAGCATTTATAGGTCATAACCGCAGCTGCTATAACTGCTATTTATGACTGCGCTAGCTAAACCTAGAGAATTACTAGGATACAGGCAAGAGGACTTGAACCTCTATGGTAATAATACCCGTCGCACCTAAAACGACTTCGTCTTCCATTCCGACATGCCTGCTTTTAATAGTACTAGCCTTAGCTAGCACCATTGCTGTTCTCTTCATAGCCATAGCTTGCTGTGTACAGCTATTTATGCTCTGCAGTGCTAGAAAAAAATAATTTAAGGCTTATTCTTCGATATTACCGGAGGATGCTATGAAATACTAGGTTCGCACTGACTGATTCGAAGAATATGCTACACAGAAATATAGGACTTGCAGGATTCGAACCTACATTTTAATGATTAAAAGTCATATGCATTCACCATTATACTAAAGTCCCTTATAGCACGAGCTTAGTTTGCATACATACCCTCCCAATACGTTGTAGCGCAAATTACTATCCTCCGGATATTAAGCATCCATAAATAATCTAAATATAATGCTATGAAATAAAGCTAGAGTAAAAAAAAAAATAATGCTTTATTTCTGCTATGAAATAAAGCTAGACAAAACCTAGCTAGCTAATGCTATGAAATAAAGCTAGGAGAAATCTGAAGCTAAAGGCTATGCTATTTCATAAAGCTAGGAATTAGCAAGCTACACCTTTTATTTAATTATTTTATATGCACATGGCAAGACTTGAACTTACAACAAAAATAGCTTCAATATTTCACTCTACCAATTGAGTTACATGTGCTTTTTATTATTATCCCCTCGTGCGGAGCACTAATGCTTCGCAGTGCATGAGGGGTGCTTCTATTTCATAACCACTATCTTCGATAGAAGCATTAGTGCGAAGCTGGGCGCTAGCTCATGCAGATAAAGAATAAACTTATCCCTAGCGATTAAGGGGGCAAGCTCTAAATAATGCTATGAAATAAAGCTATGCATTTTTTTTTTACAGGACGGCTTTTACTTCTCTATCGAAGATAGAGAAGGGGAGCGCAGTAGCTTGCGCATTAAAAAGGTAGGGTGCATATTCGCCCCTTCTAGCTTTAGCTTCAGATAACGCTTCGCTAGAAGCCCTTATAGCTTTATTTCATAGCTGGAGTTAAAAAAATAATAGCTATAGCTATTATTTTTTTTTACTAGCTCTCCATGGGGTGCTTCTATTTCATAAGCACTATCTTCGATAGAAGCATTCCGCAGGGTACCTCTTATTCTACATTGTAGCTATTAACAATTTATATTAGTCGAGACATCCAATTCTCTACTAACAGCAAAGTTTAAATATGGCTGGCTGAACCAGGAGCTCTTGTTTTATCTTCAACGTTCTGCTAGACCAGTTGAGCTGCTTCACGAGCTTATATGGAGACACTCGGATTCGAACCGAGCCTTCTAACATGCAAGGTCAGCATTCTACCAAATAAATTATGTCCCCTATTTACTGTTTGATAGCTACAGCTTGTATATTCCTATTCCTATACCTAGCCAAGCGTATCCTAGCTTGTTAAAGGGTGCTTTGCAGGAATAGGAAGTCTATTTAGTATAAGTATAAGTAAACCAAATTACCCTTAACTATATTAGGGATATTGTAGATTTGAACTACAATCTAGATGTCCGTAGCATCGTGTTTTACCTTTAAACTAATATCCCTTTTTTATTAATGCGCAAGCTATAATAGCTTGCGCATTAATAAAAATTTTTTAGAGCTTTAGCTTGCTTTATAGCTTGCTATGCCCCGTCCTGTTGATTTGTGCTTAGCTTGCTAGTGTAGCCCTGCTATGAAATAAGCGCTGCATCCCCCCTAATTCGAAGAATATGCATCCTACGCCTTAATAGCAGTAAAAAAATATATAGCTTGCTATATATTTTTTTTACTGCTGTTATGAAATATGCAGCAGGCTTGGCTAGAAGAATTAGAAGGAGGAGGCGGGCATTAGTGATGTGCGGTGGTGTAAAAAATAATAGCTAAAGCTATTATTTTTTTTTATCCCTAGAGTATCTAGAGTTTCTATTGGAGCTTGCTCCTAATCCTTCGAATAGTGAAGGAGGGCAGGATCTATAGTTTCTATTCGAGCCCCCTCCATACTACTAGCTTTAGCTTGCGCAGCTACCAAATCAGCATCTATTTCTATCGGCTCACTCGGAGGGATAATAACATTTGCTTCTAAGGTCTCACCAGCCTCCTCCTCCCTATGATAATTATAACCAAAAAAATCAGTATCATAACCACAAGGATCAAAATCTAAAAAGCTATCGGGACCTACCGGCGAAGGAGCCCCCTCCCTAACGCTGTCACTATAACGGTCGCAAGAGTTAGAGTTGCTATCTGAAGGCATAGGTGCTTCATTAGGTAAAATATCGTTACCTTGCATATTATTCGAATTAGTGCTGCTTATTCGAACAATATCCCCCTGCGAAGCACCCCTCTCATTAGAACTATCGTTTAGAGATATTGTATTAGCCTCCTGCATAGTTTGAGTTTGCGAAAGAGAAGAAGCGTCTACTGCACTATTATTTTGAGTATTATCATCCCCTGCATAGTCTCCACTATAACCATCGTTATCTTCATACTCATCTCCGCTATAACTATAGATATCCTCATCTCCGCTATAACTATAGATATCTTCATTTTCTAAAACTGGATAGGCTGTTGCGCTATCTACAGTAACCTCTTGAGGTGATTCTATAGGTAGCGCAGCGCTATCTTGCATATTCGTCGTTTCACTATCCTCCGGATTAGAATTAGTGTGAACCGGGTCCGTTTTGTTAGAAGAAAGTGGAAAATCCCAGCTAGGTAGGGAATCAAAAAACTCCATTATCTTAAAATCTGGGAAAAGAGGTATAGTTGTAGTTATAACCTCAGGTAGAGTCGTTTCTGGAGTTGTAGTTATAACCTCAGGTAGAGTCGTTTCTGGAGTTGTAGTTATAACCTCAGGTAGAGTCGTTTCTGTAGTTGTAGTTATAACCTCAGGTAGAGTCGTTTCTATAGAGTCGACTAGAGTTTCACCTTTAGAAGCTTTAGATCTAGACTTAAATGGATTATTAGGTTTAGAAGGAGTTTCTTTAGTGCTAGAGTTTTGCATATCCTCCGGGTTAGAAGCCGCCTCTACAATAAGTTCTTTAGGTTCATAGTCAAAAGCAACCCTTTTCCCTTTTAAATTTATTTTTTTATATTTAGATGGTCTAAGTTTTGGGGCTTTTTCAGGGTCTTGGTTTAACGTGGATTGTCCCTTAGATAACCGATAATTGATAGCATACTCGGATAAATTAATTCCCTTACTTTGTTTATATTTGTAATCTACAGCATCCTTAGAAAAACCAACACTTTTCTCATTAAGAACACTAAAATTATCCTTATGTGATTCATAGGCTAAATATCCCTCTTTATTTTCATAGATAACATCCATAAATCTACGAATAGTTAACTCATCTTTATTATCAAACAAATTATAATCATGTTTAGGGATAGTTTGAGGAATGGACCCCTCATTTAAATCAGCAGTAAATTCTGCATTACTATTACAAAGATCTATAATGCTATAAACTTCGCAATTAGGTATTTTATTCTTGTAGTATAAGTTAGGTTGCTTAGAAGCGGCTACTCCCTGATCTCCTTGACCAAATACTCCTCATATATCGCTTCCAGGTCTAATTTCAAATAATTCAAATGTAAGTCTGTTAATAGAAGCACCATAAATTTCTTCATACATATGATATCCACGGCCAGGAGTGAATTTACTAGCTATTTTATTTACTAACTCAATTCTAGAGTCTAGTAATGGTAATTTAAAGCTAGAATTCAAATTACCTAACATTTGTTGTTTTCCTATGTATCCTTCCGTGACTCCAGTTTTATATAAACTAAAATAAGCCATTTTAGTTTTATCTCTAGCCAATAATATAGCATCTATAGGGTAATCACGACGAGTTTTAAAATGATAGCAACCAGGGTGGTCATAATATTCATTATTACTATAAAGTAAAGCAAATCGCCTATTCACCGATTCTTCTAGTGAAGCATCCATCTGCTGTCAATATGCGGCGGAAATTTCAGGATTTAGAGGAGGTGATTCTGAATCTGAATCTCGATATTCAAGATTCTCAGTATATAGAGATAAATCAACATTAATAACAGATCTTGCTTCATATTCAGACCGAGCCTTTTCCAATAATTCTGAAAATTTAAGTGTGTTTTTATCTGTACGATTTTGGTCCAATTTAATGAAATTAACAGAGTTACCATCTGCATCTTTTTCAATACCTTTAGTGATATAAAATTCCACTAGCTTTTTATATTCTGTATCGCACATATATTCCTTAGAAGCAAGATAGTGTGCAAGTTCAGGATGCTCCTCCACTAATAATCCAAGAGATTTAAGCTTATTTAAAACTCAGTCTTCTTTTTTTACCCATGCTTGAATTTTTTTAGCGGGTTTTATCGTATTATGAAACTCTTTAACTCTAACCGTATCTTTACTATCCACATTATAATAACTTTTAACCGTCTTTGTTTTTACTACTGGTTCAGTATAATTCAGTGAAGGCCTTCATACTCTAAATAAGCTTTTTTTATTTATAGATTCGGCTTGAGTAAAAATTACTAAACCATTAGTTCTATTCATCGGCTCCCTCGGCATAGCTATATTATATTTATACTGTAATAAATTAACAGTATCTCTAATTTTAATATCACTATTTGGACTATCATCAGGTAAATAATAAGAAGGTATAAACAGAGAACCTTCTATGTCAGGTCTAATTATATTAACTATTAAAAATCTTCCTTTTAAAACAAGAGAAACCGCCCCATAATATTTAGGATGAGTAAAATAAGTTATTGGTCTTATTTTGAAATTATCTCGCGATCTTAGGGTACCTGCATTATTTTTAAGTTTTCAAGTCATATTAATAATAGGAGAATTATCTATACTAGGTTTATAATCCCTTATTAGATTATCCCTATTCGAAGTATCTAGTTGTAATTGCTCTAATTTCTTATTTTCCATGAAATTGACAGTTGATCCTATCTTTAACACTCCAGGGTTTTTTCAAGGTATACCTTTTCACGCGTAGTATCTAGAATTATCTTTTGCTGAATAATATTTATCAAACCCATCATTACATCCTTCCTGATAAAGAGGAGTCGCACCAATAAATGCTATTAAATATGCAGCGCTGACCAACGGGGTCTTCGCCATCGTGGCTTGAAGTTGTATTGGCTCTTTATTAGCGATTACTCTCCCCCCTCCCTTCTCTAACGCTTCGCTAGAAGAATATGCACGGCTCCCTCGGCTAAAGCTCGCTATTCTACTTTTTTTTACACTAGTTTGTTTATACCTATATATACAGTATAATATACAAATTATAGACAATATTATAGACAGAAGAATAAATCCTATTGTTATTATTGTTATACTTATTGTATAATAATTTCTAATTAAATAGATTATAAAGATACTATATGTTATTCTATATAGATTTACTTTATCAACTACATTATCATTATATAAATAATAATCCTCATATTTTATTTTTTCTTTTTTTAGATATTTTTTAATAAAATTTAGCAAATATAAATGTATAGGTAAAGGAAGAATAACTATTAATACTATTAATAAAAAACTATTATCCTCTAAATTTAATAACATATTAGATATCAAAAATCTAAAAATATTAATTATTACAACAGTAATTATCCATAAAGTAAAAAAATATTTTATAATTTTTTCTATATTATTTATTATATTGTTTACTAATTTTTTTCAGTTAATTTGTTTTACCCCACCATATAATAAACTGAAATGTTTATTATAAAAATTTAGGGATAAAGCTTTAACAAATATTACACTTAAAAAACTTAAGAGTATAGAAATATAATTCTTTATTATAAAAGATGATAGTATAAAGTATAATGATGGAATAATATATGGAGCACTAGAAGATATAATTTTTAACAGAAAATTTACAAATTGAACAACATGACCACCACCAATATTTGAAGAATGGCTAAACCTCAGGTATATCTTTTTGAATTCTGATCAATACTCTTCTAATAGATCAAACTCAATTGTTTCGATAGGGGAAACTACTGTAAGGATAAAAACTATACTTAAGAATTGATATAATCTTACATTAAAGATTAATCCTATAATATAATTCTTTCATATAACGAGTGCTGCCACCCTTTCGGAGGAGTAGCACTTTAATTTGTACAAAAAACCTTTATACCCTTTTAAGGCAGGTCTTATATCAGTAGCTTTAGCTATCGCTGCAGCACTTGTACAAGTATTATTTATAGCCGTAGCTAGTATATTTATGTTATTTATAAATTTTTTCATGATTTTTGATACTTAATAATAAAATTAAGAAGTACCCATTAGGGGCTACTTCTTAGTAGATTTGTCCTACTTTTCCTATTTTAAAGGGCGGTCTCAATGTAGATTATTAGTGCTTCGCTAGGCTACTAAACACTAGCTTGCTATACTACGAAGTAACCATGAATAATGTAATAGCTTACTTTAGCTTTAGCCAAAAAACCGTACACTTAGCGCATGGATACTTTTCGCAGCTATCTTAAATGATACTAATAAATTAATTGGTTCCCTTGGCTGAGATTCAATTCAGGGTTAGATACAGCGCTTAGATCTAACCGTTATTCGTTTAGCTTACGCTTCTGGATGAGGAGCAAACATACAGATCGATACTTTCACTGGAAAACCACCTCTTAAAAACCCAATATCTAGCTTTATATAGCTTGCGCATATATAAAGCATACAAATGTAATAATCTTTATAGCTATAACACTAAAACCGCCCATACATATTCTTCGAATATGCATGTTCTATGAAAGTAAGCAAGTACAGTGTCATAACCGTAATTTCAATCACTAGGAGGGGACGAAGTCCCCCTTACTGCAAAGTAATGCCTGCTTCTATTTCATAAGCAGTGATTGAAAATATAAAGTTTTGCCCTACCACCTCTTTTGTCTCTTTTTATCTTATTATTTCTGTATAGCTAAGTGCACAACTCTAAGAGTGGCTTAGTAAAATTTTTATGGATCTGGCAAACGAAGCATAAAAATCTACTCTTAGCTTGCAGGTTCATAAGGATAAAAAGAGAAGAGATAGCTACTACAGATCGGAAATTTATGCCTCCCTAGTTTTATGAATATTTATAGCTTGCGTATTAATAATACGCAAGCTATAAATCAGCTAGCTATGCAAAGCACTCCTAACGAAGTGTTTTCATAAAGACGGAGGAAGCATAAACCACCTATACCCCCAAAATCTATCTACTCTTTCGAGCTTCGTTAGAATTGGTCGTACTATGAAATAGAGAATACCATGAATCGTGTTGCTGACTGCATATTTCATAGCAGTGCTATGAAGCTGGCTAATGCTTCGCTAGAAGAATATGCCAAGCTACACACTGATTTTAGGTATTATTAGTAATATTATCTAGTGTGAAGCACAGCTAACCCTAGATAATAAAACAGTGTTAGATGGCTTACTGCTAGTAGCTTACTAAGCCTCAAGCAGTATGCCTTGCAATAAAGTACTAATTTACTTAAGTATTGTCAGTATTTTATCTTTCATTAATAAGCTACTAAAAAAAGTAATTGCTAGGTTGTGTTCCTAGCTATAGACATTATATTACTTAAGTATTGCCAGTGTTTTATCTTTCATTAATAAGCTACTAAAATAAATTGCTAGATTGAGTAGCTAGCTATAGACGAAGTCTATAGCTAGCTACTCATTAGACAAAGTCTAGCAAGCTAACCTAATTGCTGACTAGTAAAGGCTATAAAACTACAGAGTTATATAGCTAGGAACGATAGATTATAGTGATAGCGTCATACCCTCTGTATGGGAGTTTATAACTTATGCTATAAAATAAAGCTACTCCTACATACATTCATATCATATACTTAATCATAGTAGCACTATTTTTATAATAAACTGTGCTTCTAGCGAAGCATGAATAGGGTGCTATTCTCATATATTCATATCTTATACTTAATAATAGTAGCACTCTTTTTATAAGAAAGTAAACCTTCGAACAGGAAGATGTGCTACTAATCACTAGCTATATTTCTGTGCTTATGAAATAGAAGCAGCACTGCAGAAATCTGAAGCTAAAGCTATGAATTAATAGCTTTAGCTTTATTTTTTCATGCGTACCTTAGGTAATATAATGTCTTACGGTTAGTCAGATTTGAACTGACACAAATCGAGTGGAATCGACAAGTATGCCCATTAACCGTTTCGCTTTTATATTATAAATTTTAGCCATTACCTATATATATTTTATTAGTAGCTTGCTGTGCTCCTGATTTATAGCTTGCGCATTAATAATGCGCAAGCTATAAATATTCATAGCAGCACTAATTTATACGACTAT
The DNA here is from genome assembly GCA_021655895.1 of Fusarium sp. NRRL 66739. Classification (NCBI taxonomy): domain Eukaryota; kingdom Fungi; phylum Ascomycota; class Sordariomycetes; order Hypocreales; family Nectriaceae; genus Fusarium; species Fusarium sp. NRRL 66739. The sequence continues at coordinate 74,229 of JAJJWO010000001.1, forward strand.
TCATGAGGCACGCCACTAACTTAATTTTTCGTATTACTTGTAATCCGAAAGGATTTATGCTATTTCATAAAGCTAGTGTTTTATTTTTAACTTTTGAAGCTATTAATGCTATGAAATAAAGCTATAAAATCCTCTAAATCCTTAGATTTAATACCTTTAATAGGATATTCTATTAATAAAGGTATAATAAAATTATTAATCTCTTTAAAGGTTGAAATTTTCAACACTAGCTGCTTTATGATATAGCATGCATCTTTCGAGTGTTTATATACATGACCACATTTCAAAGTTTTTGTTAATAGCTTTATTTCATAGCACTCCATTAAGGTTTTATCTTTTGAATGTTGCGTAATACTTATACTCAACTTTACAGAAAACCCTGTATTACAATCTTTAGCTTTTGTTACATTTACAAAAAAACAGCCATCTCCACTTACAAATCCCGATAATCATACATAAGTTACCTTATTTGATATATATGCTTTAGATTTAATTTGTGCGGAGTGCGGAGTGCGGAGTGCGGAGCGCGGAGCGCGGAGCGCTAAGTAAGAAAAATAGTCTAGCTTTATTTCATAGCATAATTTGTGTGTGCTATGAAATAAAGCTACTGATAGCCCCCAATTAATAGCTTGCGCATTCCTTTAAATTCACTATTTGTGTGCTATGAAATAAAGCTAACCCTCCGCACTTAAATGTTTATTACTAGCTTGCGCATTAATAGTTCAATTATCTAGCTTGCGCATTAAATACTAAATAATCATTTTGTTTTTTAGTAGCTTGCTATGCAATAATAAATAATACTTATTAAAATGAGTGCTGCATGCTCCTGATTTATAGCTTGCGCATTATTAATGCGCAAGCTATAAATATTCATAGCAGCTAAAGCTATTACTACCTCTACAATAGTATTTATGCGCAAGCTACACGGATTTGATAGCTTGCGCACCGCACTTTGTCTTTTATAGCTTGCGCATTAATAAATATACCGCCTTTTTCTAAAAAAATAATTTAATTTATAGCTATGAAATAAAGCTAGTAAATTTAAGAGGGACGCCACTAATATGCAATTCTACCTCAAAACACGGTGTTATTCGATTCGCCACTGTTCTTTTCTACCGAGTAGCTTTATTTCATAGCACAACTATAAACACTTACAGTAAAACCCCCTTCAGCGTCTATAAACCCTGGTAGCTTTAGCTGTGCTCCTGATTTATAGCTTGCGCATTAATAATGCGCAAGCTATAAATATTCATAGCAGCACTCAATTAGGAGGCTGCTTCTATTACATAAGCCTATTAATTTTACAGGGTAAAATCCTATATTTTGCATAGTATTATTTATTATATTTTTTAATGCTATGAAATAAGGCTAGAAACATTTATTTTATATATCCGAGGAAGGATTTGAACCTTCATGCCCTAAAGCAACAAAGCTTAAGTTTGTCGTGTCTGCCGATTCCACCACTTGGATTTTTTTTATATTGTAGTGACAATTATATCACTAATACGTCTAATTAGATTTTTAAGATGTATACATGTATTACTGTCATAAAGGGAACAAAGATGTGAATATTTATAGCTTTATTTCATAGCACATATATAGCTTTAGCTATGCTCCTGATTTATAGCTTGCGCATTATTAATGCGCAAGCTATAAATATTCATAGCAGCACTAAATACTTTTTATACGGCCAGTCAGACTTGAACTGACATAAATCGAGTGGAAATCGACCAGTTTACCATTAACCCATGGCCGCTTTTTTTGATTCCATCAATCAGATTTAGGGCTAAAGTGACTTGAACACTTATAATTACTGTTATGAGCAGTACACTTTACCTATTAAGTTATAGCCCTACGCGGACAAAGGACTTGCACCTCTAACTTCTGGACATGAGCCATACGTGTTACTTTTACACCAATCCGCTTTAGACTAGATAGGATTCGAACCTACGATGGTAGCATTGAAAGAGCTATGTCTTACCACTTGACTACTAATCCAAAAAAATAGTCAGCCCAATGCAAGTATCGCACTTACTTCTATTGATTACAAAACAATTGCATTACTTTTATGCTAATCAGGCTTAGTTTGCTATGAAATAATCCAGCTACATAGGCTTTGCATAGACAAAATCTATGCAAAGTCTATGCATACATGGATACATAGATTTGAGATATATGTATAAATAGTTATTTATAAAATTAGTACTTTATTCTTAAAAATCTCCAGATTCGTACGGATAAAGCCTATATTACTTTTTCGTAATAATATTTTACGTATATTTAAGAAATATCTTAAGATAAGCTTCGTGCCTATATGCTTTCAGCACTTATCCTTAACCAACTTAGCTTTCCTGCCGTGCCTATGCTATATATTTATCTTAGTGAAAGAAACATCCCTATGTATAGCTTTATGAAATAGCATGGCTATAGCTATACAGATAAATATAATTTGCTCATCTTTTTAGTTTATTGAAAATCATATATATTTAATATTTGGGCACATAGACAACAGGTAAACCATAGGTTAGTAACTATTATTTAACCCTTTTACAAATTAAATTCTTCTTGTTCCTTTCGTACAAAAGTTAGTTCTTATTATATTCTAATTCCCCCTAGAAGATAGAAACCATACTGTCTCACGACGTATTTACTGTGTGTTATCAAAATTAATTCTTCCATTTCTTTCAAAATGGTCCAGACTATGTCATCATATAATTATTTATTATAGTAATAAAAGTATTTAACCAATAGTATCAATATTATTCCATTTGATCTATTATGGCTCCTAGATATTCTACATTATTGCTAAACTCATATACTTTGTTGTAATTAAAATAGTCAAAGCTTTCTTTAGAGTATTCTAAGTCTATTTTATAAAGCATAGATGGGTGCATATGATCTTTAATTAAATTTTGTACTTTAGTTAGTTCACTTTTACTAATAGTAATCATATACTGATTATTTCTATCATGAACAGCCCTAGCTTGTACATTAAATTTATCAAATATGGCTTTAGCTAAAGATTCTACATCTTCCTTAGTAAAACTATTCGTATAAATACGTATAATTCTGTCAGGTTGTTTTAAATTACCATCCCCCATTATAAGATGAGCTAATACAACCGGAGTCATAAACTCTTCGATGTTAGATGGTATTATTTTCTTACCTTTATATAATAACTCTTTATAAAATACTAATTGAGGTAAACTCACAGTATTAAATTTTATAATATCATTAAAGGATTTTGTCTTTTTATTAAATACCTTTAACTCTACAGGTTCGGAATTAGTATAAGGTTTAAATAACTCGAATAGGAATCTTAGGTATTCTGAATGTTTTTTACCAAAACTAACAGAAAGACGAGCTCCACTTGTAGGTGAAACTCTTTCTAAAGATCCATCACTTAACATTAAACCCATTAATACTTCACCTAAGTAGATAGGTAATTCATTTCTAGTTCTTATAAATTTGTCTCTTTCACCTAAAGAGTCATTTTTAAGAATTGAATTTAAGAATCTGATCATTGTAGTTTTTTTCATCGTGTTATTATTAATTTAACTCTTTTAATTTTTATGTTTACTATAATAAGTTTATATGTCGGGTAATAAAAAAGGATTATTGCAGTCATACTAAATAGTATGCCTCTCACCTTATAGTCGTTGAACGCCTTTATATGATTAATATAAAATCCGCTTCAAGTTAACTTAAGAAAGTTTTTCTTGAAATTTTCCCGATTTTCTAAAACCTTAACCTAATGTTAAGTGTTTCTGGGCTAAATACTTTACCCAGCTCATGTAACTTTTTAATCGACGAACAGTCGCACCCTACATAGTTCCTGCATCCATGAGGATAAGTTAAGCCGACATCGAGGTGCCAAACCGCGCACTCATTTTGTACACTCTTGCGCAAATTAGCCTGTTCTATGTGTTATCATAAAAGCACATTAGCTTTATTACTACTAACTTTAGCTATGCACTTATATTTCCATTTTTTTCAAAACGGTTCAGACTATGTCTTCATTATTATTATATATATATTTTAGCCGTCTCCTTCTATGAAATAAGAGCTTTCCTTCATGCTTAGCTTGCTAAGGAACAGTGCTACTGTAGCGATAAAAAAAATAATAGCTTTAGCTATTATTTTTTATAGCTTTAGTTAGCGCAGCACTATTCATCCCTGCTATGAAATAAAGCTAGGGAATATAGCAAGCTAAAGCTAAGAAATAGCCCAATATTTATTTTCCGCCTATTCAACCTTTTACTGCAAAGGCTCCAATACGACGTTTTGATTTAGCTATTGAATAAGTTACATTTGATTTAGAATTACCTCTAAATAAAACTGAACTTAAACCTCTAAAAGAAGAATCTACATTTTTTAATCCTCCTTTTCATTTTAATGAATAGATAGATCTATCCGCTCTATAACGTTTAGTTAATCTACCTTTAACTTCTAATCTTATACCTGCCATATTTTTATATCCTATTCCTTTATAAATGGTATTATGGATATTTTCTTTATTAGCCTGGCTGCTTCGCAGCAATATACCTTTACTTGCTGTTGGGCTTAGCTTTAGCTTGCGCATGCCTTGGCTATGCATTACTCCATTATTTATTTCTATATTTGAAGGATATGCACCATCTAACAGTTTAGATAGAGAGCTTGCTATATTCATATTCTTCTGCTCCGAAGGGGCATGAGTAGATACGCCGCACATATTAGAAATTATTTTTAAATCTTTAAATTTACCTTGAAATAGATCCATTTTTTGATCACCTTTTATTAAAGATCTTTCTTTAATAGTGTTAATATTAGGTAAATATGCTCTATTTAAAATACTAAACATAGAATTTATATAATTTAATCTTCTTTTTCTTAATTTTAATGCTAATGCATTAGTAAAAAGATCTGTATGATATGCAACAGATTTTAAATTAATTATATTATATTCTATTTTTTTTCCTATAATTTTATTTAATATATTACTTAATATAGGTAAAAACACCAATCTGTTGAATTTATATTGATTAAGAGAATACAATAAATCATATTTTTTTAAGTATTTTAGATATTTTCTCGCATATTTGTTAAGAATAACACCTCAAACTTTTTTTAAATAAAGATCTTTTAATTTTATAAATTTATTTAAATATTGTAGTTTATATTTTATAAATTGGGTTTTTCTTATTATATCACTAATAAACATATATTGATCTTTATATTTACCTAAGATTTTATAAATTTTATCTATATTTTCTTTATATAATAAAAAATAACGTTTTGCTATTAATTTTTTACTTATTTTTTTATTTATTTTTAAATATTTTTTTTTTAATACATTTTTTTCTCGATTTAGGGTATATAGCGTAATTATTGCTTTATTATTAGTATGTTTAATTTCTGCATTACTTACATGTATTCTTCTTAATAAATTACGTCTTCTTTTTAGTAATATAAATTTAGATCCTGTATATTTATGATCTTTAAAATATAAATTAAAATAACCTTTTATTATTTTGTTTATATTTAAATCATTAACAGGTATATTCTTTAATGTATTTTTATTATAAGAATATATAGTATTCTTTCATTCTTTAGAGAATGAAGGTAGATATTTTGTTATCCCTATATCACTTAATTTTTTCTTTAAAAGTATTGTTTTAGATTGTTTTAAATTATTATTATAAATTTTCATCTTAGAGCTTCCCCCTTTATTCATTTTTCCAAACATTTATTCTTTCTTTTATTTTTTTTTAATATATATATAATAATAATGTTGGGTGTAAAAAAGGATTATTGTTTAGCTTGCTTTATATTTTTTTATAGCTTGCTATAGACGAAGTCTATTCCACTATCTTCGATAGGAGCACTATCTTCGATAGAAGCAGTCTATAAAAATCAAGATTCCTAGCTTTATTTCATAGCATAAAAAAAAAATAGATATAGCTATTATTTTTTTAACTCCTAGCTTTATTTCATAGCATGGAAGGAATTAGCAAGCTGTGCATATAACTCACCTTATAGTCGTTGAACGTCTTTATCTTATAATTTATGCTAAGATAAATTTCGCTTCAAATTTACATAGCGAGCTTGCTATGCTGTGCTGCCCCTCAATAGGAGCAGCCTCGAACAATATCCACTCCTCCTTAGCTTGCTGATTTTTTTATAGCTTGCTTTGGCTTATCCTAGATAAGCCAGCTAATAAAAAAAAATAGGGCAAGCTAGAAGAATAGGAGTGAAGGATAGCAAGCTAGCGCCTAAGTAATTTTTGAAATTAACCCAATATATTATTAATTATCCTTACTTCTCTGAATTAGCTTTGCTACGTATGCAAGCTATACAGTGAAATAAAATATTAAAGGACAAACATCCCTAGCGTAGCTTTTCCAATAATCCAAGATCTTTCCTTGTTGCATCTTGTGATCCTATGCCCTGCTTACGCAACTGTAAGATTTGTTGATAATCAAACAGTAAGGCAAGATTTAGCCGTTGAGCTTTTTAGATAATTAAAACATAACTATTAGAGCATAGCTAGATAGCCAGTCTTAATAGTTAAAAAATATTAGAGCTATAGACGAAGTCTATTAAAGCACCCTTAATATTTTTATTATCTCTAATTTCTATATAGTGAAAATCCTACCTTTTTTTAAATATATATACAACGAATGTACATATAAATAATTTTATATGATTAAAAATAGTTAAACTACCTTAAATCGCAAACAAAATAATTATAAATTATTAGACACTCCTGTTTACTCTTTACAGGGTCTGTGCCCCACATAAACTGTCCCCTAGCGATAGTTCCTTAGCCAAGGGTACTTATCTTATTTCATGCTTATCTTCCTTAAGAAAATCTGCTAGCTATAGCTGAAGGCTATAGCTAGCTACTACGCATGAAATGAAAATAAGCTGAATTAGGTTGATTTACTATAATGAGCCGTTTTTATGAAATACTACTTCCCTTTGCGACTATGCGTAGAATCTCTACGCATAGCCAGAAGGAAGCAGGTGCCAACTCATAATCCTAAACCAATTCATTCATATGAAAAAAAAATAAAGGATTCTCATTGTCATAGAGCGGAAATTACCCGCCGTCAATTACCTTATAATCTGAAAATTGTTTATCATACTCTATAATTAGTGACAGTAAAGCTGCATAGGGTCTTCTCGTCTAACTAGAGGTAAACTGTATCTGCACAGCTATTCCAATTTCACTGAGTCAATCATAGAGACAGCTGTTGTATCGTTACATCATTCATGCAAGACCGCATTTAACGGCCAAGGCATTTCGCTACCTTAGGACCCTCACGTTAAGGCCGCCTTTAACCGGGGTTTCCGTCAACATCAAATATTAGTATATTTAATTATATCTGTTAACCAGCCGGCACCGGGCAGACATCACACTCTATACTTAGATTTTTAATCTTTCAGCAAAGTGCTGTGTTTTAATTAAACAGTCGTACAACACTATTTCATGCTTCTTCCTCTTTACCTGATATTAATCAAGAATAATGAGCTCTCCTTATCCCGAAGTTACGGTAGTCAATTTGCCGAGTTCCTTTATGATTGTTAGCTCATTTACGCCTTCGTATTCTCTACTAGCTTACTTGTTTCAGATTCTAGGTACGGTTACTTTTCATTTATAGCACATAGCGAGTTTTAGCTTGCCTGCTGCCTTAAATATATTACTATTTTTCCAGTACATTTTTCACTTAAAATGTCGTCCTTAGTAAAAAAGATTATCTCATCGTTTAAATCTTTAGATAATATAAACTTAGAGGCCGTTACTTAATTACATCCATAAGCTTTAGGCGGAAAATTTTCTTTTAGTTACTCATGTCACCATTATCACTTGAGTTAAATTATTATAATTTCATTTAAAAAAATAAAAATCTTAATTTAGCTCAACGTTCTGCTACCCCATTTAATTATAATTATCGTAATTATAAAATAATATGGACAAGGTTTCGGTATATTGTTTAGATCCGATAAATTTTCGATGCTTTTAAAACTTAACAAGCGCTCTGTTACGAGGTCATAAAATTATGGCTGCTTCTAAGCCTATCTCCTTGTCGACTTTAATAAAAACCTTCTTAATTTCACTCAACTAATAATTTAGGAACCTTAACTCTTGTTCTGGGCTGTTTCCCTTTTGACATACAACCTTATCATTCTATGTCTGATGATTTAAGATATATCTTTGCCATTCCGAGTCTACATACTCACTGATAAAATCTTCATGATCCCCCAATTTGTACAAAATAAAACATAAGCATAGCTTGCTATACTTATGCCTTGTCTGAGATTAAATTCTGTACCTGCTAAGATATTATACTTAAATTGCCTACTATTATAGGTTTCGCAGAAACGAATCTACTTCTTCTATCAGGCTTACGCCAGATAAAGCTGAAGTCCTTCTCCCTAAACAATTAAGTAACCTATAAATACTTAATCGTCCATTTAACAAATAATAAATACTAATTAATCAACTATTCGTTGATTTTAAATGCGCCTTTAATTAGGCTACCAGTTTTCAAAGCCTTGGCTACGGCCGGTCTGCTAACACCTATGTGTTTAGCAGCAGAGGTTAAATTATCAAAAGATAATACCTCATTAGTTTCGATGTTAGTTACGTTTACTTTTACACCTCTTAAAAGTATAGCAGATTCTGAAATCTTTGCACTAACGAAGTTAGTATTATCCGAAAGCTTTATACCTTTACGATTTTCGGATATTTTATCTCGAACTTCTTGAGGTAATATTCTTTCTCTAGCGGCTATACTTAAATTATTACGAGTTTCATCTGAAACTATTCTGTTTTCTCTAAAATACTTTAGAGTTTCTTCTGAATGTTTAAATCCTAAACTAGAACCTGCTGTACCTAATATATTATATTCAGGTTTTAACAAGTCTAAATAAAGTTGTTCTTTATTTATGGGATTTTCATTTTCACCTGTATATTCTAATATCACCAATGAAAAATTACTATATCCATATTTTAACAAGGCATTATGTATAGGTGTTCTTTTTTCATTTAAGTTTTTAATACTATAATATTTATAAAATCTAGTTCTTAAATCAGTTGAACTACCAACATAAAATTTACTATTAATATTATTTATTCAACAGTAAACTCCACCTTTATCTTTATTTTCATTTAAAATTCTCATTTTCTCCAAGTCACAATCTACATAATGATTAGGTAGTGTTGCATTAGAGTTTGTTATTATATTATCTAATATTTTTTTCATATTTTGGTTTTTTTATTTTTTCCTCTTAGTCTATATTTGAAAGGTAACAGATCCTGTTCCTTTTAGTAGCAAATTTTGTCTACTTAATTTTGTTATTAGTATTTATTATTCTGTATCCTTTCGGATAAGGTCTGACTATATCTTAAGCTTACGCCAACCTACATTTAGTCGATGAACTGCACACCCATAAGGTGCTTGGCTGCGGATAACCCATTTTACTTACTATCGTAAATCAATCTATATTTTACCATACCACGAGTCATTACCTGTGCCATAAGCTATGTTACCATGCTTACTTGGTTTAGATTGCTTTAGGGCTTCCCCGTCAATTTGAAGGTTTATTGCAGAAGGTTCACTTCTACATACTGGCTTTTAGAGGTTGCTTACACCTATATTTTTAACCAGCTATCCTGGTCAGTATTGTCTTTCACTACACCTACCATAATTCTTCGGATATTTATGCTACAATATTCCGTTCGGACTTTTATAATCCTGATTATGGTAAAATCACCAGGCTTCGGGTCTAACTTTAGACACTTACCGTTATTTTAACGCTCGGTTTAACTACGTATAATCTCGCATCTAATGTTAACTTGGTGACCCATTATGCAAAAGGTACGTTCTAACTTTTTTTATTTTTCCGAACTGCTTATAAAATAACTGTTTTTGTTTTAGTTCCCTCACGGTACTTTTCACTATCGCTTATATATTATATTTAGCCTTTGAGGAAGGTTCCCCATTTAATTTAAACAGTTTATCCACCATTTGACTTTATAGGCTAGTCTATTTTAGCTCACGCTAATCATAGAATCTCTTTTGATTTCTTTTCCTAAAGTTACTAAGATATTTCAATTCACTTCGTTTATTATTAGATTTCTCTTAGAGTTAATATAATTATAGGCTTGCCTTGCCTTGCTAGCACTACTACTCTGCTTAGCTTACTGATTTTTTTTAATAAAAAAAAAAATAGCGTAAGCTAGAAGAATATGCATGCATGTACAAGCTAGCTACCACCCATTTATATAAATAAATCTCTTTAATATATAGCTTAAATTCTACAATAATTTCTTTCTATACTTATATAATTTATGCGCAAGCTAGAGCTTTAGCTTGCGCAGTACTAAATTACATTTATAATTTATATATCCAAATTTATTTTTTTTTATTCCTGCTGTGCATATTCTTCTAGCTAAGCATGAATAGGGGCACTGTAGCAGGAATCAGCTGAAATACAGCTTTAGTTTTATTTTTATACGCTAGCTATGCATATTTCTCCGTAGGAGAAATCATGCATATTTCTCCGTAGGAGAAATCCGCACCACTGCTATGAATACACTTCGTTAGGAGCATGCAGTAAAAAAAAATACATTTTTTTTAGCGCTACATTGCAAGCTAATCTAAAAGAATTTATCTTTCTTTTTATCTCTAATACTTCTAAAATTCCTCGGATTATCATGATTCGAACATAACTAGTCTTCGTCCCAAACGAAGTGCCTACCCAAGCCGGCCCTAATCCGTAAAAAAAAACAAGAGTACTTGGACTTGAACCAAGAATTTGAAGGTTGAAGCTTCCTATTTTGCCAATTAAACTACACTCTTCAGAGAATATCCGATTTGAACGGATGTGGCTAGATTATATAACCTAATAAGACTCAAGCTTACCGCCTTAAACCACTCGGCCAATTCTCTTTTTAGCTTTATATAGCTAGCTTGCTATATTCCCTCCTAGCTTTATTTCATAGCTGGAGTTAAAAAAAATAATAGCTATAGCTATTATTTTTTTACTAGCTCATGGCCGAATCAGAAGCATTCCTATTCCTTAACTTGCCTAAGCTAAAACATACATAGTATAGTAGTAAGCTTTAGTTTATGCATACATAGCACCTCCTACCCCTTAATTAATTCTTTCAAGACTTGAACTTGAATATCATTCTTATCAAAAATGCACTTTACCTGTTAAGTTAAAGAATTCTGAAAAATGAAGGATTTGAACCTTCAACTTATTGTGTGTAAAACAATCGCTCTACCATTGAACTAATTTTTCTTCTATATGTCCATACTATGAAACAAAGCTAGCCTCTCCCTTTTATGAATATTTATAGAAGGACGACTAAGGCTTCGCTAGATGGAGCTTCGCACTAATGCTTCGCTAGAACAATAAGGAGGAGAAGATATTCATAGTAGCAGGACACTGAACCTCGAACCGCGAAAAAAAAAAAGAGGTCTGCGAAGCGCGAAGCACCCCTCGATAGGAGCAGAAATATAGCTAATCACTAGCTATATTTAATAGCACTAGTTTTGGTATAAAGCAACCGAAATAATACAGTGAAAAGTCGGCTCACTCCCACCTCTTCATCAAATGCTTCCGGCTGTGCAAGCTAAAGCTCGTATTGGTGCGCTTTGCTAGAGGGTATCGCTCCAATACGGCCATTCGTGTAGCTTTATTTCATAGCACACGCATCTGTGTACTATGAAATAAAGCTAGTGAAAACAACTCTTATTTTTAGTATTAATCTTTACCTTTTATAGTAATTATTATCGCACCTACCATAGCCAATAATAATATAAAACTAGCCATGAAAATTCACATATTGTGGCTTGTATATAATATATGACCTATCGTTGCAGTGTGTCCTGTTTCAGCCATATTATTATCTCAACTGTTACTTGAAACAAACATAACTTTGGCATTTGTAATGTTTATATTTTTATTTATATAATTTAATATATCGGTGAATTTATTTCAAGGTAAATAATATAATATAGTATTTAATTTATTGCTGTAATTATTTAATATCGCCATGTAATAAGGAAGTATTTGGAATATAGTAAAATTTGTAAGGATTGTAATAAATAAACCTAAAGCTACACTATTTTTATTATTACTTTGTAATTCACTTGTTCTTATATTAATTAACATTAATATAAATAAAAATAATATTGATACTGCTCCAATATAAACAATTAAATAGGATAAACCTATAAATGTAAGTCCTATTAATATTAAATATACTGAAATATTTGCAAATAAACCAATTAGGAATATTACAGATACAATCGGGTTTTTATTTATTATTATTAATATTCCACATAATAAAGCAGTTATACTTATAATATCTAAAGATCCTGTTAAATATCCATTTGAGAAAATCTCAGGGGTAGCTAGAAGTTGATAATACATTGTATTTTTTTTATATTTATATTAACCTAGTATTTAGGATAGCTAGCGATAAAGTTATATCCTGTCCTTTAGTGCATATTATTATAGCGAAGCCTTAATCCTCCCCTGCATAGCTCCGCACAGAAATATACGCGCTTATTTCATAGCAGAGGATAGCCAGCTATTTTTTTACAAAATCAGCCTAAAGCTAAAACTAGTCAAGGACATTCTATTAAATTTATCTATTTATATAATTAGATTATAGCCTTTTTTTAAAAGACTTAAATTTATTTTCTTAAACTTTAGTCCTATTTATATAAGGGTAGTTTTATCTTTAGTTTGCCTAGCACTGTATATTCATGCAGGCTAAAGCACTCCTACTATGAATGCTATTTCATAAAGCTAGGAGTAGCTTTATATTTTTATTAGGCGGAGGCTAGCAAGCTATACATTTGTGCTATGAAATAAAGCCTAAGCCTTCATAGCAAGCTATTTATTATTTTTTTTAAGCCTTCTATTAAGATCATAGAAGGATTAGCTTTATCAATCCTTCTCCTGTAGCTTGCCTTACTAGTAGCTTTAGCTTTATCTACTTTAGCTATGTAGTGCCGGCTGCATATTTCATAGCAGCACTGCTATGAAATATGCAGCCGGCTTCGCTAGAAGAATATGCAGGAGTACGCAGTACGCAGTACGCAGTACGCAGTACAGCTTTATAATAAATTAAGAACCTCAATAATACATAGATACATATAAGAAAAGTCAAACTACATCAACGAAATGTCAGTATAATATTCCAGCTTCATAACCAAGATGATGATGATCTGTTAAGTGGTATGAATATATTCTTCATAAGGCCACTGATAAGAAGATTGTACCTATAATAACGTGGACAAATAAAAAAATATTAACAATAATTCTCATTATTGATTAGACTATGTCTTCTTATTAGTGCTTATCATAATTATGATAATTAATAAGTAGAGTTATATGCCATTGTTTTACTTAATTAAGTAATACGATATTTATTAGCTAGTCGTTGAACCTTTATATATGTTTATACACAATATATACTCGGCAGCAAATTTTCTTAAAATAAGATTTTCTTGCTTTTAACTCTATTTTTTTTTATATATATTAAACTAATTTAACACAAAAGTGTAACCTTTATAAGATTTACCTGAAATTAAACATTCTTTGATATACTTACGAGATATATTTATATCTTTAGCACATTCTGACATACTATTATACATTTTAGAGCTTGCGCCTTCATTATCTTTTATTACTATGATTTTTGTTGAATCACTTACTAAATTATTAGTATTTCTATAATATCTATAATTATTCTTTATTTCATAAGGACTATTTATTAAATAAAGTTTAGACATTAGGTTATCTATTTCTTTCATAGAGATAAATTCCTTATCTTTAAGTAAATTACTATTTGTAGTTAATCTATATTTATTCATATGTAGCTTTATAGAATCAAATATAAATTTACCTTCTGAAATAGTGTGGTAACCATTATAATAAATATCTACTAATTTTAGTCATAATAAAAAATCTTGATATTTTAATGTTTTTAGTATAACATTGCCATCATGATACATTAAAGGTATTAAATTATCTCTTAGCTCTTGAATTTTATTTAATTCAAAAATCACGGTAGGATTTGAATTTACTTTATCTAGACGAGAGCTAGTATATAAAACTTTACCAGTATTTAAAAATTCTCTTATTTTATTATATAATTCTAATTCTTTTATGTTATTTTCTAACTTAAATCTAGGAATATATTTATTGGTAGAAAAAGTTCCTTCACCATCTATAAACCCGGCTAGTCAGAATTTAGTAATTATTATTTTATCATTAATAGAACTAGGTATTCATTTACCTGACATATCACTCATTTCTTTTTTAAGTTTAATTATTTCTAATTTACTAGTATCAGATAATTTTCTACTATTTCCTTTAATAGCGGAGCGCACTACTGCTTTAGAAAAAGAAACGAAATGATGATATTTTGAACTATTAAGATTAACATAATTAAATATAGGAATTATTATGTTTAACAAAGAGTTTAAATCATTAACAAAATAATTAACTTTACCTTTTGATTTGGAAATATGTCCACATTTTAAAGTATTCATAATGTATTCTAGAACTTCAACTTCATCTTCATGAAGTCCTATTTGGTATGTAAATTGAACATACTTGAATGTATTATCTTGTAAATCTGTAAGTTTAATGTGAAAATTACCTTCTGCATCTGTAAATCCAACTAATCATTCTATAAATTGTTTATCAATAAAATAACTATGGTTAGATTCGGGTAAAGTAATTAATAATTTATCAGAGTTACTGCTCACTGTATCAATTTCAGTTGTATGTTTTGTGTTTAATATGTTATAAATATATATGAAAAGGGCTCCATATGTTAACCCGTGGAAACCTGTCCCGAAGAAGAAACATGTTCCAAATACACCGTCACTAATAGTAAAGGAAGAAACGCTATATTCTACCCCTTGGAAAAAAGTGAAGATTAAAGCTAATAGAACGGTAAAGATAGAACCGTATAAAGCTCCTTTTCTTTCCCCTTTTATTAAAGAGTGATGTGCATAAGTTATAGTAGCTCCACTAGATAATAAAATTACTGTGTTAAGTAATGGCAATTCAAATGGGTTTACAGGTTCTATACCCATAGGTGGTCATTGAGCTCCTAATTCTACAGTAGGAGTTAATGCACTATGAAAGAATGCTCAAAAGATAGCTACAAAAAATAAACCTTCGGATACTATAAATAATATTACACCTAAATTTAATCCTTTTTGCACAGCCAAGGTATGGTTACCTAAATATGTCAAATAGTAATCTGCATATTTTTATAATTCATTATAAGGTGGTACATATTACATAGCACCACCTCATAATGGTAATCAATCTAGAAAATAGTTAAGTATATAAAGGGGTAAATCGTTAGCTTTAGCTTACGTTGCACATATAAATAAAGTTGTTTATTGTACATCGAGATATAAATTGTTAAGATGGTCTCAATTGAATTCTGTACGTTGGTTATTCATAGAGTTTTTAATGTTACGTATTTCAATAATTTCTTCTTTTGTCAATCTTTTTCCTAAATAATTTAATCCTTTGTAAAAAGATAAATAATTAAGATGTTTACTAGACATTAAAGGAAATTTACTTAAATAAGTAGTTATGATATAGTGCTTTCTGTCTGATTGAGCAAAAAATACAAGCATATTAGATGGGTTTTTAAATAATAAACTATTACATACTTTACGATTTAAATTAACTTGGAAAAATTCAGCTAATTCTGTCATAAACCTAACATTAGATTCACCTGTAGTTCTATTAACTTCGCTCTGATTTATAGAAAATACACATTGTACTCTACCACGTGCTTCTGAGCTATCTGATTTATAATTTCCGGTTAATTTTATAGAAAAATGACCATCAGCATCTATGAAGCCTGCTAATCAGGCATTTGTATGCAAACTACTGGTATCTAATGGTAATTTTAATAAATTAGCTCCTCTTCACTGGTTTAAATTATCAATAGCATGATGTAAAGCTAATATTTTTGGTGTTCTAAATTTTCCGTTAATAAGATTTATTATTTTAATAACAGCCTCTGCACTTGTTATGCTATATCTGTACGCTCCATTTTTCTCTTTATAAATAACCCCTGTCTTAAGAATTTTATTCAATTTTTCAAACAAAGGTGTTTCATTTTTACCATAAGTAAAAACTATTTTAGGTGAAACACTTTCTCTTTCACCTTTTCTAAGTATGATTGACCCGTCGCCTTCAATTAATCCAGCAAGATAATAACCAAGTTGGTTGTCGACCTTAGTACTAAATTTTCTAATACTATTTACTTGATTAAACTTGCCTACTGTACACAACCTGTTACAATATAAATATGATTTACCCTTTTTATAATATATACCTGACATTTTCGTATGGTTACCTAAATATGTCGATAGATATTATAAATATATTTCTATATTTTTTGGACTATACCTTAATTAATGGGTGCTACGCAGAGCTTGCGCCTAACGCATTAATTTTTAACATCTAGTCTCTGAAGACCCTAAAAGATATTTATCCGTCTTTTAGTTTCCTGCTGATTGGCCTAATTTTAGGGTTTTCCAGCAATTTGTTAAATTTAAAGAGAGCACGGCTTCGCATACATTAAATTATTATTATTATTATTATTATTATTATTTAACCAATAGATTTTTTATTTTTAATCTACCTTGTTCAGTAAGATGTTGTTTAAGTAGTATCATATTATATACTATTTCTCAATTTTTAAAATCAGTAAGTTTATCTCCTATTAAAGGAAATTTATTAAAATAATCTATAAGAAAACTTACATTTTTTATAGATTGTATACTAACTGATAATACTTCCGAATTGGTATTATTTTTATATGTTTTTAAATTAGCATTAAGAAATAAAGCTAAATTTTCCATAAAAGGTTTCATCGAGGTTGATGTAGCTTTATCATATAAAGGTTGATCTAATCTAAATTTTAAAGAAATATTTTCACTTACAGATCTTTTACGGGTTTCAGATTTAGGTTTACTAGCGAAGCGCACTACATATTTAATTCCGAAATGTCCATCTGCTTCACTAAAACCTGAGAATCAACTATTATCTGTAAAGTTAGAATTATCTAATAAACTTTCCGATATATTTAAATCATATTTATTGTTCATAAAATTGATTAAATCATTAAATCTCTGGTTTTTAGGTGTTCTAAGTTTTCCGTGTACTAAATTTATAAAAAGAATAATACTTTCTTTATCTCCAATAATATAACGAAGAATATTTTCTCCTGATTTTTGAAAACGTCCTATATTACCTAATTCTGATTGTATAAATGAATACATACCTACATTATTAATATGGGAAGTAAATACTATTCTAGGATTAAGTACTCTATTTAAACTTGTAACTCCTAAAGAAGGAAGAGAAATGGAACCATCTCCTTCTAAAAGACCTGCTAAATAATAACCTAAGTTATTATTATTAGTGAAAACTGTAGTATTGTTTTTATTTCTATATGTATATAAAGCCTCTTCTAAATGGATAGAAGGGATTTTTTGTGCAGTCCGTAGGCTCAAATAATAATTTAATGTATTTTTTACTTTTGGTTTACCCTCTGCTATTATATCTCTAAATCAGAAAGACATAGAGGCTATTAATGTAATTAATGATAAATAAAACACTATATAGCTATTATTAAATAAGTGCATTGATAATGCACCATTTACTGTTAAACTGAATAAAGAAATACTTGTATATAATGGTCATGGAGAGGGAGATACTAAATGAAAGGGATGATCTTGAAAATTACTTCTTACTAAGTTTGTCATATATATATATTAGAAATTTTACAGTTTTGTATACAAATTAAAAGCCCCTAAGATGAATCGAACATCTATCATAATATTAACAGTATTATGCTCTACCGTTGAGCTATAGAAGCATTTAGTGTGTGCTGCATCCCCTAATTCGAAGAATATGCATCCTCCGTCTTCATAGCAGTAAAAAAATATATAGCTTGCTATATATTTTTTTTACTGCTGCTATGAAATATGCAGCAGGCTTCGCTAGAAGGGTTAGCGAAGCCTTAGTTGTCCTTCTATAGCTTTATTTCATAGCATATAAATCAGCAGCAAGCTAGGGGTAGCTCTATCTTCGATAAGGGGTGCATCCTCCCATAGCAGAAAGCTACTACGGAAAAGAGGTGAATCGAACACCTAAATGTATAAAACATAATACTTAGCAAATATCTTACCCTACCAATGGAAACTTTTCCTAGCTTGCTATTTATGCTATGAAATAAAGCTCTAGCTTTAGCTTTATGAATATTTATAGCTTGCGTATTATATATGCGCAAGCTATAAACCAGCTAGCTCTGCAAAGCACTCCTAACGAAGTGTATTCATAAGCCTTAATTTATAGCTTTCTCCTGATTTTTTTTTCTCTGCTAGGAATGCTATTTCATAAAGCTAGCCCCCCCCCCCCTTAGCTTTAGCTTTATGAAATAGCAGCAAGAGCAGAAGAATAAGAAAGAGCACCCCCTTAGCTTTATGAATATTAATCAGGAGCACAGCTAAGCCAAGCATTACTATGTATGCTATGCATGCTACTATACGAATTAGATCAGAATCGAACCTTGTTGGATAGCTAATGTGAAGTAAAGCATACTACGTTAGGTAGCTTGTGATTTGGTTTTATTATTAAGGATAATAAACCCATAACCAAAATACATCAGCCTAAACCTTAGTAGTGTGCAATGCTATTTCATAAAGCTATAACACTTCATACCTCTAGGCTACCTTTTTAAGAGTATAGAGTTTACCTTTAAATTTAAATTGACTATTTTTATTAATTCTATTGGGGATAGTCTGTAATGAAACTTCCAAATATTTAGCGCAATCTTTAAAGGTATAAAAGGTTTCAACTACTCCCCCGTTATCTCCAATAAGCTGTACCACATTAGCTTCCGTTTTATTAACAAATCTATTTTGTGAAATTATCCATGTGTTACCGTTTTTAATTTCTAAATTAGATGGTTTACTTAGCATAAGGTGAATATTTTTATATAAATATTCTCTATCTACTATTACTACCTCGGAACTAGATAACCTACGGTTATTCATTTGACTAATAATTAACTCTATCAATTTTAAACCGTCATCTGTATATTGAAACCCTTTATCTCTAAGCATCAATATGCTAGTCCAATCTTCAAAATCCTTTTTCTTCTTAGTTTGTCAGTTCAGCGGACTAAGAAAAGGTATTAAAGCTTCTCGGATGAAATCATGTCGATTAACTATTATTTGACATAATTGTTTATTACCTGATTCTTCCTTACTAGTCACAAGTCTTACTCTAGGCTTAGCCTCCTCAGATAATCTAGTATCCCCTAATTGAAGTAAGAATACCTGTATCGCTTTCAATAGTTCTAAATCCACAAAAGATTGACTAATATTAAAAATTAAGCTTAATTCATTAGATTTAATGTAAAATGAACCATCGGCTTCTATAAAACCTAATAGTCAATAAGCAGTAATTCTATATTCATGATTTGCTGCTAATTTATAATCGGTTCTTTTACTATTAATACGACCTTTGATCTCTTCAAGTTGTTGAACCAAATCTGCTGTTTTACTAGAGTTAAGATATAAATTGAAGGCCTTTTTGAAGCTAAGGAAGTTTAGTGATTTAGTGCTATTTAAAGGATATTGTTCAAAAATTGTGATGATTTTTTTTATATCTTCAACTCTACTTACTCTAAATATACACGTTTTTTTAAACTCAAATGCTTGACCAAAACCTAAAATATCTCTAATATAAACTAATACGCTAAAATCATCAATATGAAGTTGAATCTGAAAAAAGAATTGATATAAATTCGTGGGACCCTTTCGTCCAAAATAAAAGTTACCTTCACCGTCAGTAAACCCACAGAATCATTCATAAAATTCAGGACGACTCTGTAAGGATTGCTCTAATATAGTATTATCGCTAGTTATTAGATGATTATTGGTATTTTTACTATTAGTAGTATAATACCTAAAAGCTTCAGTATACTTAGCCTTGCTAATCCGAAGGGTAGGCGATACACCTAAACCTTCGTATTTATTAATTAAATTTTTCAAGATACGCTCTATCATTGCTGGGACTACAAAATTTATAAAGAACCCAATTTTCATTCCTAGGGTTGAAAATCTAACTTTCCCATTGTCTCTGTATAATATTTTTTTCATGCGAATCAGGTGCGACTTGAACCCACATCTACTTCCGTGACAAGGAAGTCCTTTACCTATTTAAGTTACTAATTCTAGGAGACAAGAGATTCGAACTCTTAAAAGCAATAGCTATTGAGTTTACAGCTCAACCCTTCTTACCAATAAAGGAACCCTCCTTTATATAATATCTATATATTATATATTTTTATGGTTAAGATTAATTAATCCCGCGCAACTTCCACTACGCGAACCGTATTTCGACTTAACACTAATTAGAGCCACGCATACGAAGATTCCCAATAAAAGAATATATAAAACCTATTTGTTTTTTTTACTTGTTACTAAGAAAGCAAACTTATTGCGCATGCTCCTTTCAGCATGTGACGAGTGGTTAGTACCAATCCAAGGTCTATTCACCGTGACATGGTGATTCACGATTACTAGTAATTACTTATTCATATAGTCGAATTTCAGACTACAATCCTTAAAATTTATATCCTATTTTTTGAGATTAGCTTAAATTCACATTTTTGCATCTCTTTGTCTAGGAATATGTGGCACGTCTATAGCCCACAATATCACACAGCGATCAAATTTATCATACAAATAAATCGAACGATTCATATAACTTTACTGATTCATACTAGATTTTATATCTAATATTTCAGCTAATCCTTTTTTAGTTAAATGTTCTCCATTATTAATCATCTTAGCTACTCTATTAAAATCCATAAAATCTCAACTTTTCTTACCCTGAATAGGGTATTTAATAAAGAAAGGTATTATTACTGATGTAATATCCTTAGTATTAGTAGTCTCGAATTTTACAGAATTTCTAGATAAATAAACATACTTGTTTTTATCTAAGTTAAAATATGTAGTTAAGTAGTTAACAAATTCTTTATCTTTGATATGCAAATCTATAGCAAATCTCAATTGAACTCTTGTACCTAACTTAGTAGTTTCAGATTTACTAATTTTTATATTAAAACTACTATCTCCACTTGAAAATCCTGCCATTCATTGAGGATCAGGTATACCTTTAAATTTATACTCTGAGCTACTCAAATCGAATTTGTTTACTAATCTGTTTATACTTGATAAACCTTGTTCAGTTAAGTGCTCTTTATTTTTAATTAAATAAAAAGCTTCTTTAAATATTCTATAGTCAACACCCTTATAGGTTACAAGTGGGTATCTATCAAAATGATCTATAATTACTTGTAAATCTTTAATAGATTCTACTCTATACTGTATCGAGTGTTCACCATGCTTATGAATACTACCTACACCTCAAAAAGATTTGATTGCTTCAAGTATAGCTGTATCTTTAGTATGTAATCCTACGGCAAATATAGCTTTAACTCTGAAATTAGTAGCATAGTTTTTATTTTGCTGAATTAAAATAGAGAAAGAAGATTCTGCATCAGAAAATCCTGTTAGAAATCAAGGATTTATTGAGCCATTTAACATTGGTTTCTGGGATAAGTTGTTGGCTGAATACGTCCTTATTTGATTTATTTGGTTAGAAAGGATTTTGACTTGATAATTCCTCTCGGAACCCGTTAGAGTATACCTTAACATTGGATTATTTAATAATCTAATGTAACTACCGTCTACTCGTTGCTCTTTTACAGAAGTCTTTACAAGTACTTCTGACTTAGATCCGCGATAGCCCATTTTGTTTTCACGCATCTCATGGCTTGTTACTATACCTGAGTAATTACTTCAGCCACTCATATATTTTCATATATGGCTTAGTACCATGAGCTTTAGGGCGTCCCCGGAGTTTGATAGTTTATCCCACGATGGTGATTTCCTACATCACTCAGCAGGCCATGATGACTTGTCTTTGTCCCCTTTATCTTTCCAAATTTCCAGGACTGAATGCTTTATCGTAAAATAGCTTACTTAACTAAGTAAGCTAAGCAGCACTCTAAAAAAATAAAGCCAGGGATTACGTTAATTTCATGGAAACCACAGTTTCACAACATTAACTGGAAACAGCCGTGCAACTCCTGTAATAAAATTATTCAAATTGTGGTAAGGTTTTTCGTGGATCATCGAATTAAACAACATACTTCACTACTGGTGTCAGAAACGGTCTAGTGATTTCAGTTCCTGCGTTGCCACATTACTCTTGAGGTGAAATGCTTACACTTTCATTTATAGACCAAATAACCTATAATGCACCACTCAGGAGCCAACTGAGATGGAAAGGACAAGCTCTAAAAAAAAATTATTTTTTTCTAGCACTCTTGTAACTTATATACATTATTTATAATCTGACCTATGGCATTCATCATTTACTGCAAAGACTACTTGGGTATCTAATCCTGTTTGTTCTCTGTGCCTTCGTCCTTCAACGTCAGTTTTTACATAGAGGGCTGCCTTCGCCTTTACAGAGTCCCTTTGGTATCAGGGAATTTCATCTCTCCTCCTCAAGTACTGCCCTCTTACATAAAACTCTAGTCAAGTACTAACATTTTATAAGCTATATTGACCGTCTGGGTACCCTTTAAACCTAATTAAGATGAATAACACTAGTCTCTTACGTATTACCGCGACTGCTGGCACGTAATTAGTCAAGACACGATATATATACTGTCATTATCAATATATAAACAAAGCTTCATTCAATTCTAATACAATCTTATAGAAATGGGGGTAGCAAAAAAAAATGTAATAAAACGAGTTTTATTACATTTTTTTTTTACCCATACTATAAGACTTGCCACTTCTCCAAGTTGCCAGTTCAGCCGTTAGGCCATTGACCAAGATTCCTCACTGCTGTACTAACTTGCATTGGGGTTTTTTCAGACCCAATGTGGTCGATCAACCTTTCAGATTCGACTACGAGAGTTTAAGGCTAGTTAAGTCATCACCTTAACTACTACCTATCTCGAAGATATTTATTATCCTCTTAAAGCAGAAACTATAGAGCTTTAGCTTTAGCTGAAGCCACCTTCGTTTCCTTTATTTATTATGAAGGATTTACCTCCACTTTAAGGCCGGCGAAGAATATCATTATACTCACCTGTACACCACTTTTTAATAACATAGCTTGCTTTAGCTTGCTATGCAATTAAAACGTACGATTAGCATGTGTCAAGCACTTGGACAGCATTCAATCAGAGCCATCACCAAACTCAACTTTTATTTTTTTTGATATAGAATTATTCATATATCACTAATGGATCTAAATCCATTCACTAAGGAGAAACTATAAGCTATTTAGTGTTAATTTCACTAAAACAGATACTCTTCTATAAAATGCTCCACGTTCGCTATTTTTCATATAAATTATATAAATAATTTTGTATTATTTTCTTCTTATAGATCATATAATTTTTATTAATTTCCTGGCTGGACCAAGGCGATAACTTACTAGCTTGAATATTTTCATAGAAGCAGTAAAAATATATAGCTTGCTATATATTTTTACTAATTCGAAGAATATGCATAGCAAACTAAAGCACCCCTATAGGATTAATTGTTATTGTTTTTGTAACTTTCCTCAATATAAACACTTAGTACTATTTACTAGCAAAGCTACCACTTAATATAGTGTACTCTACTCTATCTTTATGAAGGGTGCGCTATATTTTATATAAAATATAAAGCTCGCCTTTATCGCACAGAAGGGCATCATTAGCTCTATGAAGGCGTAGCATAAGGAGTGTAAAAAATAATAGCTAAAGCTATTATTTTTTTTTTCGCTAGATAACACTTAAAAAAATACATAGCTTTATTTCATAGCATAGCTAGCTTGCATATTCTTCTAGCGAAGCCTTAGTCCTCCCTTCTAATTCGAAGAATAAGAAGGGAGGGGTGCGCTATATAAAGCTAGCATTATTTTTTTTTTACCGCTGCATATATCATAGCACTGCTATGAAATATGCATTCGTGCTATGATATATGCAGGGCTGCTACTAATTCCTGCGTAGCTGAAATAGAGATATAGCTCATGCAACAAATATTAATGTAAATCTAAACCATCTTTTATATATGAATGCTATTTCATAAAGCTAGATAATACTACAAACACTTGTGCTTGAATGAAGGCTATAGCTAATTCAAGACCTGAGAATGCTATAATAAATAATAAAGGTATTAATCCTAAAATAAAGAAGATAAATCCTGAGTTCATTATATTATAAACAAATCCACTTAAGATGCTTAATAGCATATGACCGGCTGTTCGTTACACAAATTTATCCTTTAATTTTTATATAATTAACCCTAAGCTCACTTAAATAAGTATAGACCTTTAAAAGGTTTAACTCTATTTTCTTTTAAATATAAAGATATACTAGGTTGACGGTAACCCAAGGCTCTAGCCGCTGCACCTATAGAAGGGTATAATGTGACCTCTTTAGTAGCTTTATTTCATAGCACACATTAGTAACCTCTATCCTTTTTACTTGTTTTTTGAGCTTTTATTGAAGGGAGTGTATTAAGGTTTTCATCATCACAACTAATTAATTTAAAAGTATATTTATCTAAAACTGGTTTATCTTGGTTTAAATAAATATAATGTTCAATATATCTTTTATCAATAGATAAAGCACGGGCTGCGGCTCTAATGGCATGATATGTAGAAGTAGTCTGAGTAGCTTTATTTCATAGCACACATCAGTTACCTCAACTTTCATTCCACTAGTTTGATCTAGCGACATTTTGGCTAAATATTCTGGAGATTCCGCTCTTTTACTAGCAGCTGTACGTATTTTCTCAACTGTAGCCTCTGAATGTGTTCATCCTTTACCTCTATCAGGGCTACCCGGAGTTTTTAATATATTATATTCTGGAGAGTACACATCAAAATAGTGTTTCTCTCTAGATACAAGGCTATCAATGTTACAAAATTCTAATACAGTAAGACTAAAGTTTTGATATCCGTGCTTTAATAATGAACGATTAATAGGCATACTTTTTTCATTCAGTAATCTATTGACATTATAATACTCCAATAATCTACGTCTAGTTCTAATCGTTTATCTTTTCTACTTGATAACGTTTTTTAACTATAAAAGAGCCTTGTGTAATCTTAACCCTTCTAGAGTGGCTGTGTCACACCCATAGCTTTAGCCGCTCGAGTTATCGAAGTATATACTGAAATTTCATTTGTTTCTAAGTCTATGACTCTTACAGCTGTTCCACTTTCTTTACTCATTTTTGCCCTCATTGATTCTGATATATGAGATTTACCTAGTCTAGCTAAAGAGATCAAGGCTTTAGTTTCTTTGTTGTGCAATTTACCAAAATTAGGGTTATTAATACCTTTAGTAGCCTAGCGAAGCACTAATTAATTTTTTAGTTGCTTCTGTGTGTTTACGCCCTAGTGCAGATATACTCATTTTTTCCTTACTCTCCTTCGAATGAATTCTTCCAAGTCTTGAGCCAGCAGTAAAGTTAAGATTGTATTCAGGTTTTAATAAATCAATATAATATTGTTCTCTACTTATAGCGTTTTCTTTTGTGCAGAATTCTAAAATTTCTAATTGGAAATTCGAGTAACCATGCTTTAAGATTGCACTATATATTCGGCTTTTACTTTTATTTATTCTAGTGGAAAGATAAGAAAAATCATAGTACACTCTAAATCTCCGGCCTAAATCAACACTACTACCTATGTAGGTATTACCATTTACTTTGTTTACTCAACGATAAACTCCTGCCTTGTTTTTAGTCTCCTTTAGCACGACTGGTTTATTTAAGTAAGCATCAAAATATATTACTACAGGTGTTAAACTTTATTTTGATTGACCGTTTGTCGCCTGTGAGTAATTTCTGCGTTTAATTCTATTATAAAGGTATCTACTCTTTAAAGAGGGATATGGGATAAGCTTATGTTCTCGTAATCACAATGTCTATCCTAGTTGTGGACAAATTTATACCATCTTTCTAATATATAAATAAATATCTGACGTAATAGCTGAACTACCTACATATTTTCTACCATTTAACTTATTAGTTCACGGCTATGAAATATGCATAAATTCCTGCTTTACCTTTAATATAATTAAGGATAGCTAATTTATCTGTATCTGCGTTTGAAAATACCGTTAAATCTGTATAATCTTTAGAGCCATTTGTTGTTGAAAATAATCTAACAGCCATTATGCCGTTACCTATGGATAGTGTTGATATAAATTTATAATTAGATGATGGGAAATATAAACAGCTTCGCAGTAATCTTACGTTGTTTAAGTTAAATTTCTTGCCCGAGGCAGAATTTTCAATTTTTCTTATTAATAACGCTCCTCCAAAGGGGGGCGCACTAATAATATATCGTCCACAACTTTATCCTTTCTTTAAAGGTGTAATCTTTAGATATAATCTAGATTTACCCTTTCTTTAAAGGTATAAAGATCAATTTTAATCTTAATATGTTAAATTATAATTTAATATGTAGCTATTTTCTAGCTTCCATATTCATATAATATTATAAGGAATAGGCTATTGTGTTATCTTTAATCTCGGTTTACTTAATTTCTTCCGAGAACCGGCTTTCCCGGCGACTAGAGTACACCTTACAGTATAATAAATACTGAAGAACCGTCTACTCGTTGCTCTTTTACAACTATTATATATAGCTGATTTAGATCCACGATCACCCATTTCTATTACTAGAATCTTTAATGATATTACTATACCCACAGTGATTAGCTGGGCCGGATAAGAAGTTTCCGTCTTATCTTTAGTTATTAAAGCTTTAGGGCTTCCCCGGAGTTTGATTTTTTTACACATTAAGTGAAAAACCTACTTTCACTTATTTATGTTTGCAGCTAATCTTAATCCTAAAGATACGTTTCTTGCAAGGTATTTACACCTTTAAAGATGATATTTTATATTTATGCCCCTTGTTACGAAGTAACAAATCCATCCCACCCTCACAATTTAATTTAATAAACTGCTATGCTAAATACATTTATATTTTTCTTACACTAAACTCGTACAGATTAATGTAAATCTAATCCGTCTTTTATATAAGAACTTGATAATACCACGAACACTTGTGCTTGGATGAAGGCTATAGCTAATTCAAGACCTGAGAATGCTATAATAAATAATAAAGGTATTAATCCTAAAATAAAGAAGATAAATCCTGAATTCATTATATTATAAACAAACCCACTCAAGATGCTTAATAGCATATGTCCCGCAGTGATGTTTGCGGCTAATCTTAGTCCTAATGAGACGTTTCTGGCTAGATATGATATGAACTCGATTGTAACTAATAAAGGTAAAAGAGCTAAAGGACAACCAGCAGGTACTAATAAAGAAAAGAATTTTAGACCGTGTTTTTGGAATCCTAATATAGTTGCACCTAATACTATTGTGAAACTAAGAGCAAATGTTAATGCAAAATGGCTTGTAGAAGCAAAACTGTATGGACAACACAGTATGTCTTATAGACTTACCGTGGTGGACTATATCTTAATCACTTAGTTGTTATTGTAAAACAGTGTTAAGTGATCTTTCACATGTAGTCTCTGAGGATCCTACTCATAACATGGCTTGTTATTTTGGTTTCCTGCTGATTGTTCATTGTTTCATCCTTTAAGATTTTCACCAGTATTGGTACCTAAAGGCATTAGAAGTTTCCAGCATATAGTGAAATTTATTATATTTTATTATTATTTATCTATGATATTACAATTATCTAAACATTTATCTATTCTTCTTTTATTGTTATTCTCTAGCTTGCGCACTATTCATATTACTTTGAATTAACTTTATCCTTTCTAATCCTTCATCCGTTAAATGAGCTTTAGATTTTATTAGTTCGGCTATTAGTGCAAAATCTAAGTAATCATATTGTTTAGTTCCTAATAATGGATATTCGTTTAAGAAAGGTATTATCTTATCATTTATATCTGAAAAGATTGTTACTAAGTATTGACCTTCATTACGTGCAGGTGATTTGTAATATCTACCACAATTTAGATAAGTAATTATATCCTTTAACAACTCCTCATCTTTAATATGTTGAGTCAATGAAAATCTTAAACTAATATTTCTATTATTTTGAGTTATAACTTGGAAACTACCTTCAGCGTCTATAAATCCTCTAACTCAGTTTAAGTTTTGAATCTTAATATTTAAAGTATTATATCTTACTGAAGGTCTCACTACTGCTTTTGCAGTAGGGAAACTCTCTTTAAACTTGTCTGATAGACCTCAGTTTAATGTAGCTTTAATTCCTACTAACTTCAATATACCTTCTATAGATAAATGCTCTTTATTCTTTATTATAGCTATAGCTTGCTTAAATAAAAGATAATCAGCTCTCTTTTGAGATATTAAAGGATAACTATCAAAATGATCTGTGATTATTTGTAAATTCTTTAAAGAACTTACACGATATTGCATAGAATCAACTCCATGTTTATAGATCTTTCCTGTTTTAAAAGTTCTTTGAATAGCTTCTAATAATTTAATATCCTTATTATGTAAAGATATACTAAAGATAGGCTTAACTTGTCAACCAGTTAAGCTTCTATCTTCTTTAAATATAGAAAGCGAGAAACAACCTTCTCCATCTACAAACCCTGTAATATAATCCGGATTAAGGTAGAAGGTGTTTTTATTGTTAAAACTATATCTAGGACTATCCTTAGATATGTTTATTTGTGTGCTGCGAAGCAGCACTGCCGGAGAGTCAGAGTTAAGAGAAGAATATGATTGTATTTGAAATACCCGTTTACTGTGTAATCCTAATACTTCAAACATGTTTGAGATAAATAATGATAAAATACAAAGGCTCCTGTTAACCATTCCAATTAAATTATTTATTAATATAAATATAAATAAAGTATATATAAATGGGAAATAAATTTGACCATTTTTAGGGTTTATTTGATTTGTAACTATATTATGTATAGTTACGTATAAAGATTCTTGAGCTATTGATCAGTTATTACTAACTAATTTATTATAGTTAGTTGAAACTATACTTAAAACTAATATAATTAAAGCTCCTATTGTTAAGTATAATCCTATGTTAGTTAAAGATAAATGTAAGTTACCACCTAAAACTTCTAAATTTAATATGTCTCTTATTTCAAATTGATCTAAAGGACTTCTTATTTCTTTAGCTTGCGCAAAGAATAAATTTTGTTTTTCTATAGAAAACATCTAGTAGTATTATTACTACTATAATATATAAATCTTAAAAAAGCTAAATATTTGCTAGCGCAAGCTATATTTCATAGCAAGCTATAAGCCTTAATGGTATTTTATAAAAATATAGAAACTAGCCAAGAAGGAAAGTTTATAAGCTAATGATATAGTATATTATATAAATATATATTATATTTTATTAATAAACATACGTGATAAGAATAAACGCACTATTCTTGGTAATATATATTTAGATAATACGTATAAAATAAATACTATTATAGCAAAAGCAAATACTATTTCATTCATATAATAAAAAGGTACTAATTGTGGCATATTTATTTTGGTTATTATAATTATAATACGTGCACACAGCGTCACTCGTAGGTAAATAAAAAGTATACAAGAGCTTTATATTTTTTTCTATAGCTTGCTTTGCGAAGCAGTGCTTCTAGAGAAGCATTAGTGTGATCCATCCTTCGCAGCCAGCAGCATAGCAAGAAGCTATTAAAAATAAGGGAAACTTATATACTATATATTAAACTATTCATAGAATAATCTAATACGTTTAAAATTAAAGAAGGATATACACCTAATATAACTGTAAATAATACTAATATAAATAATAAAATAAATTCTCTTTTATTTACATCGTATATACTTTCTTCTAAGAATCTAGTAAAAGAACCTCCGAAAGATATTCTATTAAACATATATATAGTGTAGGCTGCAGAGAATACTACAGAAGAACAAGCGAAAACACCTAATACAGGTAATCTTTCTATTATACTATAAAGTGACATAAATTCACCTACGAAATTTAAAGTTAATGGAGCACCACAATTACCTAAAGCTAATATAAAAAATAATATAGCAAATATAGGCATTAATTGAGTAATTCCTCTATAAAAATATATAAGTCTAGTACCTGTTCTATCATATAATATTCCACCTGCACATATAAATAAACCACTTGAGACAAACCCATGGGCTAAACCTAATATCACACTTCCTTCTAATCCTTGCATAGTATTACTAAATACTCCTATTAAATAAACTGAAGCGTGACAGACTGAACTATATGCTATTAGTTCTTTTACATCTGTAGTTCTTAGTGTACTAAAACTAGCATATATAATTGTAATTACCGCTATAGTAAATACAACAAAAGTATAATCTAAAGAAGCTTTAGGTAATATAGGTAATATTAATCTAAATACACCATATAAACTTAATTTTAATACAATTGCGGCTAATACAATACTTCCCCCTAAAGGAGATTCAACATGAGCTTTTAATAATCAATTGTTTAAAAATATTGTAGGAGTTTTTACAGCAAATGATATAAATATTCCTATAAATAAGAATATTTGAGTTTTATATTCAAAATTTAGTTTAAATAAAGTATCAAAATCTGTACTACCCATTATAGAAGATGTACTTAAAATCGATAATAGTAAAAATAAAGAACCTCATACGTTCACATAATTAATGTGTTTTCTTTAATTTTGGGTTACTTCAATTCATACCGGCTAACCGGCAATTCAGATAATAGTAAAGGATCTTATTAAGGCTATGCAATAAAGCTATCTTAATAAGAGCTTTATTGCTGCAAAGCAGCCCATATTTAATTTTAGAGATTTAATTTTAGATAAACCTTCTTCAGTTAAATGTTCTTTATTATACATTAGATTAGCTACTTTTTTAAAATCATGGTAGTCTAAAGCTTTAATACCTTTAATAGGATATTTATCAAACAATGGTATTAATTTTTCAAAAATATCTTGAAATTTAACGACTACATAGTAAACAGCGGACTGTTTCAACTGTAATTCAATTCTCCCAGATCCAAGAGTAGATATTAACATTTCCATTAGTTCAAAATCTCTAATATGTTGAACAATATGGAATTTCAATATTACAGCTTTACCTAATTTAGTTGTAGAGGAGTTACGTATAGAAACATGAAAACATCCATCTCCACTAGCTAAACCGGCTATTCAGTTAGGATTTACAGTACCTTTATTTGAAACTAAAGGTCTAGATACAGGTTTAATATCAGGAAATAATAATTTTAATTCATCTGATAAACCTAAATTCATAGTAGCTTTTATACTAAGAATTTTTATAAACCCTTCTCTGCTTAGATGTTCTTTATTTTTAATTAATAAAATTCCATCCTTAAAGAGTTTATAATCAGCTCATTTTTGACTTAACAGCGGGTATTTATCAAAATGAGATATTATTACATCTAAACCTTTTATAGATTTAACTGTATACTGTAAAGTAGTCTCACCATGTTTTGTAATTTTTCCTATACCAAAATATTCTTGCATTTGACATAGTAAACCATAGTCTTTTTTATGCAGGGTAATTTTGAAAATGGCTTGAATTTGATAGCCCATTTTATAGCTATCACTTTTAAAAAAACCTAGTGAAAAACATCCTTCTGCCTCTGTTAACCCTGTGACAAATCAAGGGTCTAGAGTATCAGATCTAGTTGTATGTATAGATCTTTTAAATATATTATTTGCTGGCTCCGCCAGCGAAGCTCCATCTGAACGGGAATGAATTTTTCTCCCAAAAACTGGTTTCCCAGCGACTAGAGTACACCTCACGAAATCTAAATTTCTAGAATTCGAAGAACCATCTACTCGTTGCTCTTTTACACCCTTATTATCTATAGCTTGTTTACACTGAGCTTTAGAATAAAGATGACTTAGATCCGCGATCACCCACATATCTACTACTAAAAGTAGCTTTTCATAAATGAAAACTAGTGATGTTACCATACCCTGAGTCATTAATCAGGCCGGTAATAAAATTTCTCTTATTACTTTGGTTACTAGAGCTTTAGGGCTTCCCCGGAATTTGGTTCTTTTACACTTGAGATTAAATGTATATAAGAATAAATAGTAGCTCGCACTTACTTTATTATCTGATCCGTATAGACCTATTAATATAAATAACCTGGCGATCAGATTTATCCTTCAAGTAAGAAGCGTCTACTTCATAAAGCAACCCTACTCTTCATCATCTTGAGCCCGACCTCTGTTCATTTTAGCTTTAATTCTACGAATATCCTCTAACCCTTCAATTGTTAAGTGAGCCTTCTTTTCCATCAATTGGGCAACTTTTCTTAAATCCTGGTAATCCTCATATTTTACACCTATAATTTTATATTTATCAAAAAAAGGAATAAGACATTTCATAAAATCTGAAAATTTCGTTGCAGTAAACATCACGGCATTTTGAGAATGTTTATTCACTGAACCGTAGCCTAATAAATTTTGTAAACTTGTAATTAATTTAGAATCTCGAGAGTGTTGACCTAAATCAAATTTTAATTGAACGGCTTCCCCTAACTTTGTTTTAGATTTATAAATGTTTACCGTAAAACAAGCTTCACCCGAAGCAAACCCCGCGAATCAATAAGGATCGTCTATTGCTATATCCTCAACGATAGGTCTTTCAACCGGGACAGTATTAGGAAAAGCTTCTTTTAAACTCTCTGAACCTCCTAAATTTATTGAAGCTCTAAGATTTACAATTTTTTGAATACCCTCAATAGTTAAATGTTCCTTATTTCTGATTAACAATACAATTTCCTTGAATAAAAAATAATCGGCTCTCTTTTGAGAATTTAAGGGGTATTTGTCAAAATGTGGCAATACGACATGAATTAAATCGTGGAGAGAGGCTATTCGATAATGAAGAGTGTCTTTACTTGCATAAGTAATGCTACCAACTCCACCAAAAAAAGATTGAATTAGATCTAAAACCATTCTGTCTTTTTTATGTAGACAGAATGAAAATTTAGTTTCTACACTTCAACCTGTTTTGGTATTAGGGTTTTTACGAATTCTAACTATAAAACTTCCTTCTGCATCAGTAAAACCTGTAACAAAGTAAGGTTTTAGTAAGTAGCTACCCGTTTGAGAATTAGCTACTCTAGAAGTAACAGTCGAATATAGTCTTAGACTACTTAAATGATTAGATGGGATTCTGATTTGATAATTCCTTTCGGAACCCAGTAGAGTACATCTTAACATTGGTGAACATAGTAAGGTTCCAATGTAACTGCCGTATACTCGTTGCTCTTTTACAGTAGTATTTTTATTTACTACTGACTTAGATCCGCGATTGCCCATTTCTTTTTCAAGAATCTTAAGGCTTGTTACCTTACCTGAGTGATTACTTCAGCCACTTATAGTTTTTCAACTATAGCTTGGTACCTTAAGCTTTAGGGGGTCCCCGGAGTTTGGCAGTTTATCCCACGACGAGGAATATTTCCCAAATATTCAAGCAGGAGGTAATATACTTTCAAAGAATATATAGAATGACATTATATCTAATGACATAAAAACTGCTAATAACAATGTTTCTAATAATAACATAATTATTAAATAAGATTTTACATTTTCTTTTATAGAATCTCAATTAGATAATAATGCTATAGGCATTATTATTGTAGTTAATAATATAAAATATATAGAGATACCATCTACACCCAAGTAAATATCGAATAGTTGTACATTGTAGTGTTCTTGTACATACTGAAATTGATTAGTACTGTTATTAAATAAAATAAACATAACTAATGATATAATTAAATTTATTATGCTAGTAGTTAGCGCAATGGTTTTAGTATATAACTCTGAATTTTTTTTATATGATCCTATGCTAGCTACAACTATTGTTCCTAATACAGGTATTGTAATTAAAGAGGTTAATAACATATATTATTAAGGGAAAGCTCCTTATGGAGAGATCATTCAAATAATTAACTATGTCCGCCTATGTACATGTGTTTCATGGCCTTTATGATAAAGAGTTAGCTCTAGCTTTAGCTTCTCTGCAATGCTGCTTCTATTTCATAAGCACAGAAATAAGCACTCATAATATCCCGGGCTATTTCCTGCTCTAACCTAGCCTCTTAAGATACTTGTTCTAGCGAACCCTCGATGTATAGCCTTCGTCTATAAATAAGGGATTAGGCGGAGGCTAGCAAGCTATTAAATAAGGGAAATATAAGCAGGAGTAATAATAAACCTCCCATTATAATAATACCTTGTATGGATTAGTGCTATAAAATATGCACCCCTAGCTTTATTTCATACCATCACTATTATTCGAATTAGGAGGAGAAGTCTAGCAAGCTAGAAGATATATCCACACCTAGCTGATAAATTTTATTAAAAAAGACTCACCTCTCCCCTCCTGCTGAATGCTTCGCAGTGCTTGCATATTCCCTTATCGAAAATAGAGCTACCCCCTTCCTAGCTTGCTGATTTATAGCTTGCGCATTATTAATGCGCAAGCTATAAATCAGGAGGATGCAGCGAGGCTTCTAATCCGGAGGGGTTAAATATTGGGATTAAAGAGGTAATAAGATATATTATTAAGGGAAAGCTCCTTATGGAGAGATCATTCAAATAATTAACTATGTCCGCCTATGTACATGTGTTTCATGGCCTTTATAATAAGAGTGTATACTAGATAGCATGATACAAGTTATGCCACATACTACTGCTATATAGGCTAGTTTTATATGCTATGAAATAAAGCTATAGATTTAGCTAGCTATACTCCTACGGATGCTTCTTGGCTAATTCGAAGAATATGCATCCATTAGCTTTGCTAATTCCTAGCGCAAGCATGGAAGGAGTAACATCCTAGCTTTTAGCTAGTGCAACCACTTCTACTAATTTATGCGTAGCATAAATAGAAATAAACATTCATATAGTTGTTTCTTTTCTGCATAGCATTCCTGCTATGAAATAAAGCTAGGAATCAGCAAACTAGGAACCACAGGAGTTGCACCTGCTTAAATTGACCTATTCTCTACGGTTAGCCCCTTTATTAGAGTGCTATGCTTGCCTGCATATTTCATAGCAGTGCTGCTATGAATACACTTCGTTAGGAGCATGCAAGCATAAAACTCTAATTTTTATAGCTTTATTTCATAGCATATAAAGCTTTATTAAGGTTTGCTTATGAATATTTTTTTTACGCACGCGACTAAAACATGTTTACGTTTACTACGGTTATTCCGAATATATATAATAAACATGGTATTAAGATTATAAATGCGAATAATATAGGTAATAGTACAGTTCAACAGAATGACATTAACTGGTCAAATCTAATTCTCGGGAAAGAGGCTCTTACCCAGATAAAAATAAATATCATTATTGAGCTTTTTATACCTAAAGTTATACTATGTAAAAAGCCATCTACAGAAGAACTAGTTAAAATTTCTCTTAATTTAAAATATTCTAAAGATGTAATTCACTTTATATCAAAAATATAAGCGTATATATAATTTAATAAGTCAAATCAATATACAATGTCAAATTCTAATAAATAACCCCCTAAAAATAAAATACTAGTAAATATACACATTAATACAATACTAGCATATTCAGCTAAGAAGAAAAAGACAAATATTACTGCAGCGTGTTCTGTCATAAATCCACTTACCAATTCAGATTCCGATCAAAAAACTATAACTTAATACTATATAGGTTTAAATCTATATTTGTTTTGATATATTAAGTTATTGTTTAAATATTTCCCCACAGTAACTTTAGATATTTCTAAGTACTTGGCTAATTCTACATTATTATCAAACTTTTCTATTAAGGCGAAGCTCTTCATTTAAATCGAAAATCCCTACACCATTTAAATATTTATTTCTCTTTGTAGCCATAAGTTGTTTAGTTTCTTCGCTATGAATTTTACCAAACATAGGGTTTAATACCGAGCCCCCCCCGGGGCTATGGCTTACTTATTAATTTTAATATTTCTTTACTGTGGGTTTTTCCATACATAGGGTGATTGGTTTTATCCTTATAATATTCAACCATTTTTGCCTTAGACTCTTCTGTATGTATATAACCTAATGAACTTGTAGCGTCCTTTTTAAAATTATATAGAGTAGAAAAGTCAAACGCTTTAATATAACTAGTTTCTAAATCGGTTAAAGCTTCATGACTAATTATTTTACTTTCATAAGTAAAATACTCATAAACAATTCATTTAAATTTATTTAAACCGTGTTTATCAAAAGCATATTGTAAACTTCTATTAGATTTTTTATTATTTAAATGTTCATTAAGTCTAAGATAAAAATCTTTGGCGCTACCTACATATTGATTACCATTAACCGTATTAATAAAAGAATAGATACCACCTTTATTTTTTTAAATTTCTCTATGAGGCGCTTCGCTCCTATATAAGTTTTATCTTTTAAATTATCTAATACTAATACAGGTACAGGTTTTATATCGGCAGTGTTGGTTGAAGGTCTATTAGTAGCTTGCGCACAGAAGAATAGAATCTTTTAGTTACCTTTGTAATATTATAAGTACCTAGATGGATTTTTGTATAATAAGTATTATTAACCTTGTGAGTCCATAATTTTTATTATTATTAATCTTATATTTTCATATAAGTCTGGACTATATCATATTTAATATATACGCAGGCTAGAGCTTTTCATAGCCTATATTAAATGATCACGTTTAGTCTCTGAAGTTTACAAGTCTACCATAAACCTATAGACGAGTAAACCTGCTGATTTTCCATAATTTAGGATTTTCCAGCAATTTGTGATCTTTTAAGAGGCCAAATCTAACTAGCCTCTGCTAAATCGAAGGGTGCACGATTAGTTTCTGCCACAGAACCTATAAAGAATATTATTAATATACATAATAGAGGTAAAGCTAATCATACTATTTTTTGGAATTGTACATTTATATTTAAATTCAAGCTATTTGTTATCATTATTATTATTAATAATACAGAACTTAACACTAATTCATAACTAATTAATTGAGCTGTACTTCTTAAAGATCCTAAGAAAGCATACTTACTATTAGCACTTCATCCAGCAAGTAAAATACCATAAGTAGCTAAAGATGAAACAGCTAACATATACAATATTCCTAATTCCATATCACCTAATGATAGACCAGGACCATACATTTTTTAATTGTAAAATAAAAATTATCTACTTCTCCCCCTGTTCATTCCCTTTTGAATTTCTAATATTCTTAAGACACCCTTCTCTGATTTATGTTCTCTATTAGTTACTATCTCAGATGCTAAACATCAATCATTAAAATCTAAAGATTTCACTCCTAATATAGGATTCTTAAGAAAGAAAGGTATAATTATTTGATTAATAGCAGAAAAATTTGTAACTTTAAAGTCCATTATATTGTCATTCTTTCTTAAATAACAATAACCGACATTAAAATATTCTTTAATTGCAGTTAATAATACCTCATCTTTTTCGTGTTGAGTTATTTTAAATAATAGAGATTTAAATACACCTTTATCTAAGGAAACTGCGAAATTACCTTCAGCTGAAGTAAATCCAGCTATTCATTGTGAATGAGGAATTACACAAGTCTCCCTTAAAGGGCGGGGAACTGGAACAGTTTCGGGGAACATTAATTGTAATTCTTTTGATAGACCAAAATTTAAGGTTGCTCTTATGTTTATAATCTTTTGTATACCTTGTAAAGTCAAATGTTCTTTCAATTGAATAATAGAAAGAATTTGTTTAAATAATAAGTATTCTCCTCTTTTATAAGATATTAAAGGATATTTATCAAAGAATTTAACTAATTCTATTAACTCACTTATTTTTCTGACTCTAAAGGCACAAGAAGATTGGTTACTAGTTACAGTACCTATTCCACCTAAACTCTGCTGGATTCTCAATAAAATTGGATAATCTCTAACATGTAGTTTAATTTGGAAATTAAGTTGAATTTCTCAACCAAATTTATAGGAGGAACTTTTTAAAACACTGCAAGTAAAACAACCTTCACCGTCGGTAAAGCCTGTAATAAATCAAGGATCGATTTTTAAATCGTCAATTTTAGATTTATTACTGCTTAATGTTGAATAACAACGACGAGTGTTAACGTTTAAAGAATTTAAACATTTTAATGGTGAATCGTAGGAACTTTTATTGTACGTATTTAACATAGCTTATTTCTAAGCTAACTAGAATACACCTTAAATATATTACGATAGTATCGTAATATACCTATAGCCGTCTACTCGTTGCTCTTTTACAGCAATCTATAGCTTTAGCTAGCGCAGCACACAGATTACTGATTTAGATCCGCGATTGCCCATTCCTAGTGCCTAATTTACATATTTTAATAGCTAAGTCTTGTTGTATATAGCCTACTACGTTAGCATATGTAGGCTAACCTTACTACGAATATGGTGTCTAAAAAAGGAACTAGAATCTTCTGGGTTATTACCATACATCAGTGATTAGTTGATCCGCTTAAGACTTTCGTCAATAAGTTTGGTACCAGAAGCTTTAGGGGTTCCCCGGAGTTTGACTATATTTTCCCTATGTTCCTAAGGAATAACTGCATAACCTAATAAAGCAAATATTAATGTCACTATTGGTCCTAAGAAAAATAGTATTAAATTAGCTTGTGTAGGAGCTACATATTCTTTTAAGATTAATTTTAAAGCATCTGCAACCGTAATTTAATTAGTATGTCTCCATACTAGTAAGACTATATAATCTTATACCCATTTCCATTTAAACCAGACAAAGTATAAGTAAAACGTTTAGTCGTTGAAGATCCAATTTATTATATTATAATTTAAGTGTCTGTTTTATTTTAAATTACTATAATAAACAGTTCCCTGCTGATTGCCTTAGTTATTATTTTTATTTCTAAGGGTTTCCAGCAATTTGTTTTATTTTTAATAGTATTATACAGAAATACCATCATTTATATAAGGAAATAGAATATAAAGATATTTCTTTCATTTAATACTATGGCACTTGCAGATTTAAGAAGACCATCTACATCGGTAAATTTTATAATAAAGATAGCCTGTTATACCTCACCTCTCTATATGAATGCGCTAGCTAGCACATTTATAAAGCTAAAAGCTACTCGCCAAACTAAATGATATACATAATTAATAATTAACTATTACTGTTTAGTATTAAAAAAATATAAACCTTTATAATTATTATTAGTATTTACATACCTTGTAATAGTTTTAGGTGTAATATTCAATTCTTTTGAAGCTTGCAATTTAGATTTAAAAGGTTGGTTTTCACTTAATAAATTATATTTATCATTTGATTTTTTATAAACTCATATAGGGGATACAGTGTTTTTAGCTATTTGAGGGTTTAAACTCAATTCTTGTAAAGTTGTTTTATCTAATTCATCAGAGAAAAGATAAATAAACCGACCTCCTTTATTTATAGCTAACTTAGTATCTAAATTATTAGAAACACTACGGTAATCTACATTAAAAAACTCAGCACAATTTTGCATACTTATAAATGAAGAATTATTTATTAACTCCATAGTTTTAGCATCATAAGCTCACACTTGAATTTTATGAGTTAAAGGTTCTGATATTCATATTTCACGTAAACTATTAATTTCTTTATCTGTTAAAAGTCTACTAAATAAAAAATAACCTTTATAACCTCTACCTTCTCAAGAATCCATATAATATCTTACCACGTTATGATTAGTATTTAAAAATTTAGCTGTTGATTCTCTAGATTTAAAAGGTTCATTATTAACTAATAACGCTTTATTATTAGAGTCTATAAAATAAACCCATACAGGTTTACTTTCTAAATCACTTACAGGTAAACTTTTCTCCGACTCTTTTACTAATTTTAATACTAGTTTCAAGTCTTCAATAGGTTTACTGAAAAATAATAAACCTTTAATAGGAACATAGGTATCTAAATATACACTTATAGTCTTACGGGCTATACCTGTATGTTTACTTACTCCACTTATACTAATAAAGCTTATATAATCTTTATCTATATTAGTTCCATTATAATTATAAACTAAAACTTCTGTTAATTTTTCTTTAGTTAAAGCTTCTTGTTTTGATTTTAAGATACTTCTTAAAGTTTCATAAACAGAAGTTTCTGAAAAATTAGAATTAAACGTAGAGTTTAATAAAGGTAAATATTTTTGAAGATAAAAGTTTTCTCTTATACCTTGTTCACTTCTATCACAAATTTCTATTATACTCACTGTAAAATTGTTTCAACCAACTAAATTAGCAAATACATGAAATTTATCCGTAGTTTTATATTTAATATGAGCTCTAAATCTATTATCAAAGGAAGAAGTTCTACCTATATAATAAACCAAAGGGTCATGATTATACTGGAAGATATAAATACCTCCTTTATCATAATTAGGTATTTTTTTTAAATTTTGAATAAATTCGGCTCTTTTATCAAAATCTAAAATATTAAACAAAGATATTATAATTTTATCTGAAAAAGTCTTTACAGGTGCAACTCTATTTTTATAAAGTTCTTTAATAAAGGGCTGGTGGTCACTGCTTTGCAGTAAATTTGCATTATTATTTAATTTTGATGTAGTATGGAAGCTTCTTGTGGTCTTATTTTTATTTAATGCCTGTAATAGACCGTAATCAAATGTGTTATAAAGATTTTACTCTTAATCCATCTCTCGCAAGATGGTTCAGACTATGTTTTCAACTAATTTTTAGTATAATGTAAGTAAGCATTTCTGTCATACAATTACAAATTAAATTAGAAGGAGAATACTGAAGTATTTTTATATGAATACTCTTTAGTCGTTGAACGTTCTTATTAGTAATAATAAGCTTCGCTTCAAGTTAGCTTAACAGCTTTTCTTGAAATTCATCCTCTGTTTACCTTAAATTAGTTAAAAATAAGGGGGACTAAAAGGTTTTTAATCCTACTGCGTTAGGACCAAGTCTTCTTTGCATACTTGCCATAGTTTTTCTTTCCGCTACAGTTACATAAGCTACAACTAATAAAGCGGGTAACATTAATATGATATTTTCAATTATTGAAATAATAGTAGCAGAATATTTCATTTTTTTTTTATTTATAATTATATTTCTCAGTTAATGTGTGCTAGCTTTATGTGCTTTAGCTAGCTATATACCCAAGCTAGGGGTCTATAAAGCTAGCTAAAGCTATGCATTCATAAAGCTAGCTATGTTTTGTTTAATCTTATAATATTAATAATACTAAATTATGTGTCCCCTTCCTGCTACGCAGGAATGAGGAGGGAGGACTAATTTCTAGCTTGCTTATATTTCTCCCCAGCCATCATCATGCTAAGGGGGGGAGAAATATAGAAGCATAACTAGTAAATAAGCAAGCTATCCCTTAAGCTAATATAAAGCAGCCTATATGCTCCGCAGTGCGATAAAAAAAATAATAGCTATTATTTTTTTACTCCTAGCCTGAACTATATAGATTAATGTTTATAAGAAGCATTTAATCTATTAAATTCATTAACTTTATCTAGTATTTGCGAAGTATAATTAAGATTTTCTTTCTTTAATTTACCTTCTATTTCTAAGCCTTTCTGTAATAAATCATTTATTTCTTGGCCACGTGTTGTTATTAAACGATCAATAATACTTATTCTTCTACTAAATTTTTCAGCATCAGTATCCGACATAGTACCAGGAACATCTAATGACATATTACCACCTGCATCGGTTATAACATTTATATTATTAGTCAATACGATATTGTGAAATTGATCTATAAAATCAGCAAGTTGAGGTAATAGATCATTAATCTTTAAAGTTATTTCTGTAAGTTCTACCATTGTACTTTTTGGTTATTGTAATTATAATACGTGCACACAGCGTCACTCGTAGGTAAATAAAAAGTATATAAGAGGAGGCATGCATAGACTCCGTCTATG